>JAVFBZ010151265.1:0-19242 GCA_032466195.1 Katharina tunicata
TAGTTGGCCATGTTGTCCCATTCCAAAAGCATTGAGAAACATAATCATCCATGGCCATTGTACACAAGAAACGATATTTTTTTAAAAATTCAACATTTTCTTGTGATATTTCACCTATGCGTTTCTTTTTTGAAAAAGTATATTTTGTTGAATTGATGATGGTAGACAAAGCCGAAATATATTCTACACCAATATTACCTAATTGTTCGAAATTGATCCTGGGCTAAGTTTCTGGTTGTATACCGAATAAAAATTACGATAACATATTTTCCTTTAATTTTTTAAGTACCGTTATTATGATGGCCATTTCGAGAAAATAAGGTAAGTTTAGCGAAAAACATAATATCATGGCGGGAAAATGAGAAGGTAACTTAAATGCATACAAGGAAGACTTTCAATTGATTGACGGTGTAACAAAACATAGACAGCATCCTCGGTCCTGGAGTGTAACCATATAGCATAAAGTTTGGAGAAGATTTGTATACCTAATTGACGCAATCAAATTATCCCAAGTGCGACAGACAAAATTATGTGTCTTGTCTAGAGTTTCGCCTTAACCAATTTAATTTCCTGCTCTTGAAACTGATTTTTCTAAAATTATATATTTGTTTCTAATCTACTTGTTGATTTAAATTTTACTTTTCTTTATTAATGGAAGGGTTTTTTATCGCTACACTACTCGTGTTGAGTTTTTTCTAGACAACCTTTTGGGGGAAATCTACGATATTGATCAATGGTACCCTACCAGTGCCTACATCCTTGTACTTAAGGACTTTTTCCAGTGGCTGTGAAGATCGAGGGGTGTTTAGTCCGAGCATTGTCACCATACACATGCAACGCAAAATTCGTCATACGTCATCGTCATACGCGAGGAAGTCCTTAGAGGGCGCCGTTAAACACTAATAAATAAATGTAAATGTTTAATTTAACGCTAATTAGTTTGTTTGTTACGGAGTTAAAATGTTCGGCTAGATTTATGTGGAAAAAATGGAGAATTAAATGAGAGATGATCAAACTAACTTTGTGTAATAAATGCCGGTTCTTCGACTGTTGGCCGTCTGGCAATATATTTGAAATATATTTTAAATATGTCTGAAGCACGATAACTTATAGATAAGGCAAAAAATGTTTTGTTTTTTCACGGTCGATACAAAAAAAAGTTGTATATCTTCGATAGTATGATAAAAAAAAACATATATTGTGGTATGTTTGCGAGATTTGGGGTTTAAACAATATGTATAAAGCTCAGTGTGAACATCAAACTAATAGTAAAGTATATCAGTGTAGTAACGAAATTAAGAAGCTGTTACAGGATTCTGGCTCTTACTTTTTATTTCTCTTAAAACATCTAACTAACTTACATATCTCAATGGTGAAGAGAAATGTCGAAGATAGCTTTCTCTCGCCTTATTCCGTTGTGGTGAACGAATCTACAAGGTACAATCGTAATATAAATTATGATTTATCAACAGTGTATAAGAATCACGTTCATTTGAAAACGAAAGATACACCAAGTTTTTAATTGGTTTAAGATGTGGTTACCATGGTGTGGCAGTTGAAACCGGCAGATACAACAGTATGCCTAAAACAAATATTATGTAAAGTTTGCCAGCTTAACAAAATTGAGGTTGAATAACATGTTTTGCTATGCTGTTCTGTATATTCTAATGTAAGGAAAACTTATCTCAAATGTTATTTCTGGTATTTTCCCATTATCTTTAAATTTAAAACCCTATTATATCCAAAATCAACAGGATCTCTTATATCTGTTGACAACTATATAACGAAAGCGATAGCTCTCTGAAAGCAGATTATGAGACGTACATGTACTTAGGCTGCCAATGAAGTACTTTGATCAATGTATTTGCATACGTATAATTATATTCATGTATGTAGTACGTAGCTGTGTATAATTGTAGTTTGTTATTTGGAGAAGAGCCCGATGGCTCGGTCCTTTAATAAAGCATTCTTTCAATTAATCCGTTTAACAAATAAACATGAGATGGCGTACTATTTGTGAAACACGTAAACTACAGACGTTATGCTTCTAAGGTTGTGACGATGGTTCGACGCGTCATACTGTTTATTGTATAACTTAGCATTTTAGCAGTAACACTATTGTTTATATATCTCATTCACATTCCGCATTAGATATCTATCTGGTCTTGCCTGATATTTGTCTCTTACATCTCAACTATAATTAACAGACAAACTTGAATCTTATTCACATTTATTACTCATTGAATTATCAAAGATAACTATCAGACATTGTTAGAGCGGATTTTATTGACAGATGGCGTGTTAGAATATCTAATATTTCAAAGCAGACTAAAGTACACACCAAATCTGTTATTCTGTTATTTGATCTGATTGCCCCGACACAAAATCAAGTTTCGCCAAAGGAAATTGTCTCGGAATGTGTCTGAATGCATGACAAAGTCATTTGTAGAGAGAAAACCCAAGGTGTTATAATTCCAGATTTAAATGAAGTCGTTTTATACTAACTACGCGTCCGGTTAAAGGTGAACATTACATTTCTAAACGTCTTTGTCAATTCAATAACAACATTTATGTTAAAAGAGACACAATGCGCCAAAGTACATTGCATAGTAAAAAACAATAGCGCTGTGTGACATGTTCCAACACATCTGTCGTGTGATTACTGTTAATTAATTTGAAAGCCGAAAAGAAAAATGCAATTTTGTCTCTGTACAACACATAAATCTTTGATCTAATATAAGTACTTGTCTTAAAGGGAGGAAATGAAGAAACAATAAACTATTCATAATAAACCGGTAATATCACTGGTTTTATCGGAGTATCATGGCAGATGTGTCGTTTCCTTGGGGCTTTGTATAGTTAATTTGAGGAGACGTGTCTGTCGCTTAGACATCGTTGGAAGACGTCCCGGAATCTCATCCACATTTATTCATCAATAAATTGTACGAAGTATAAAAATACATTGAACACTGCTGAAAAGTATTCACGGATGCTGTCAAGGGATTCGAGTAACATTTGGCAGTTAGAGAGACAATTGAACGCGGTTTGATTGATCTAGTTTATCGTATTTTACATTAATATGAATTCATTAAAATAACACAATAAATATAGTCCAATAATCAGAAATCTGATCATTCAATTCCGAAACAATCGAAAACAATATACATTTCCTTATTTGGTAAAAAGGCGTTCCTGTTATACAAATGCAGTGTTTTAAGACAAAAAATCCGGAACAGCATTGATACAAATCGATTTGTCGATTTAGTCAAACCTCTGGCAAATACAAATATATTATGATTAGAGAGTTGGTTCCTGTTCTGCTCCAATGTATGAGTATATTGGAAAACTATTGAACAATGCTGCTATTGGGTTTTCATAGGCTACACGGACATATAGGTGAATCAGTACATTGAGTACAACAATTGACTGATTGAGCTAAGAGCGCCCGTATGCAGTTAATTTGCTATTACATTTAGGATATGGCACATGCGCTTAGGATGCCTCATTTAGTATTATTTGTTGGACTTTCAATGACCAAACCAACGAATAATGAAATAATTTATATTAAAGATAAACAGCGGTTATACAATTTCAGTTGTTCCTGACAGCTATATACAGTAAATGGCAGCGGCATGGTGTACCTGTTGATCGACTCAAAACTGAGTTTAAACCAGTCTATTAATTTCGCTAATTAATTTAGAATGCGTTTTTTCGATTGTTTTATTGCCTTTCATAAAACATGCTGCAGAAGTTAGATAACATCTTGTATATTCAACTAAAGAAAGCAACATTCGTAAAGCAAAATCGTTCATTGACTCCGGGGAAACGACAGAGTCATATATTATGTTCATTCTGACAATGCTTAGATGACTTTCTTCAGTAGTTGATATCTGTTTTAATGGAAGAAGTTTCAATTTCAATTATGGGAAATGACACAGATTTGACATGATTTACGACGGAAAATAATTGTGGTAATTGTATACTATTTATTTGTAAAAGCTAGATTTAACTCAACAATAAATGGATGTAGTTTATATATTTTTAAATGAACACGTTATTTTGCGAAATATGTTCAATTACTGACGTTGACGACGAGGTTTGACAAAATTACAATACAATAAGCTAGAAATTAAATGTCGTGAAGCTTTAATCTTTGGGTTGTGAATTCGTTACTGTTGTCAGTTACAGAATGATGGAGCTTATTGATACCTCTATATAATAACAAATTGTGTATCATGGACCGAGTCAACATTTACAAGAAAAAAGTTAACTACATTTAATTCAAGACGAGCTGTATGTTCATCTATATGTGCATTGGTAAAGAGTCTTCATACAGGCTCCTATACATGTTTTGTCCTAAGAAGCTCATCTGCATGCTCTGAGATTGCAGAAACACTCAGAACTGCACTTCAAAATGTAAACGTAAGCCATTTAGCAGTATTGCAATGGTTTCGACACCTGTTTTCGTGTATTGAAGGTTGCATTTAGAAAACACATATTTTCCAACTTACATCAAAATACATAATATGATTAGCTGGATTAGTATTGAAGGATTAACAGCCTCACATTATTAAACAACAGTGTCAATCTGTGGCACGAAGCTTTCCTTGCGTTGTTTGTGGCGTCTAGTAAGTAGAAAAGAGCGGGTTGATTAAAGTCGTGACCTTCTCATAAGTAAGACGGATACAGAGCAATGTGTGCCCTTGTACGTCTCACTGTTGCATAATGATACTTTTGATAGTAGCTGTTAAACCGAACTTGCAACAAAAAAATATCTCTTGAGGCTATTCAAGTAGTAAATGGAACGTCTGTATGCAATTCATGTCCTCGGGGTTAAGTGTCGATCGCCATCAACCTTTATGTACGTATACAATGTTATTTGTTAAAGTGTGATGGAAGGAGATCAAGTGTGTTATCCGACGATAAGGTCAAGTAGAACCTCTATTACTCATATTGTCCCTGTCTTTGTGTTCATGAATTTAACAAATTGAACACGAAGTGGCTTGGAGGTGTAATATTGATTTATTTGAGCTAACGTATTTAATCAGTCCTGGATAAGTGCCAACTTTTCAAGAAGACTAATGCTGTCTAGACGAAGGATTACAACGTTGTCCGACACTCCATATAATTAACCTAAGGGTTCCACTTAACAAAATAACACAGATTTTTTGGCTACATTGCCGTGCGGATTTGCGACAAGCAAATTATATACATACGTTAATGACATTGTACTAAAAACTCTGTCCAGACTAGCAATACTTCTAAATACATATGCCTACCATTTCCGAAATCACTCATGTTTCTATCATATAGTTAAATCGCTTACAAAAACCCGTTTGTTGGCAACACACTCTCGAAGCTGGCAGGAATAATTTAGTCTCGTCAGAACACTTTGTTTGCTTCGATACATTCTATATTGAGAATTAGAGATGTATTGATAAAAGAGATTAAGTGCACCTTTACATTCCCGTTGTCAGGTTGGGGAATATCCTAGGTTAAATCTGTAAAAATGCTGCACAAACTGACGATTACACCACAATTTCAACCTCATTGTTCAGTCCATATCGGTATTTAAGCAGACAAAAATCGTCCCTTCATTTACAATTCCGGCGGATCAGATGTTTACCTAAGGGCGTGTAAAATATATTCCTTTCGAATTCAAACAACCGAAGTTTATATTGGGCTGCGTGATAATTTTATCTGTAACAGTAAAAGCACATGTTCTTTCATGACATTTTGTCCGTGTAGCTGTCAAGAATAAATGTTCACTTTGTAGGGCTCGACAACTTACTGCATGCTCGGTTTGTAACGCAAGCATGTAGCCAAATCATCAAGTAGCTTCAGAGGATCGGTATTTATGACAACATTTAATTTTTACTCATACAAAAACAAATTTTTTACTTAAATAAAAACAAAATTTTTAGTTAAATAATAATTGTGATTGATTTTAAAGATTGCTCAATTTATAGCTTACATAGCTATAGTTTTTTACAAATTGAACATATTTACAATCTTAAATCTGAAACATCTTTGCATGTTTCAATGCTTATTTAAACACTTTATCACTTATGCCTGTCTATTCAGTTAACATTATTTCTCCTTTTGATGTAAATGGCCTTGGCTGATCTGGTATGAGAGTGTTAAAACGTAAAATAATAAGATGTGAATGTTCACGCAACAGCGTAGCTAAAAAACTGATGAATGTGGCACTAAATACTAATCAATCAATCAATCAATCTTTTCCATGTGGATATTTGGGCAAACCCCAATTAATGTTCTTGGTATACACTACAACCAGATGTAATTTTTCACTGGAACCCAAATATTGATTGGTCTAAGATTTCCAAATAAGTTATAAACATTTTTCAACGGCAATTTTATTTATTTAGTTATACATGTACGTTGCCTTTCAACCAGTAGAAGTGTTTTCCATTAACTTCATGTCTTACTTATAGGAACCTTCTTTAAGAAGCATATAGAAGTCGAGGCACTTAGAAAACCATAATAATTTATGGATAACAACATTGGTTAAATTCCCGGCGCAACATTTCGGTCTGGCTGCTACGACCATTTTCAATCACTGACTTTATGAAGAAAATATTTCCAACAATGGGTTTTGATTTTAAAAGTTGCCATCCATATATCTTATGTTATACTACTTCTAGGAATGAATAGTTTCAACCATCCTTAACAACCTGATTAGGTTTATTTTAAAGTAAAACTGATCATCAGATCATTCTATAACACGAATTACCAACGTCGCGACACCGGGTTCCTTGAATATAGCCAGAGAGACTAGGTAAGTTTGCAATCGAGTAAATGATCTACACATAGTACATAATCACAACATCACACCATAGTTGTAGGCTACTCTCGGTGGTTGAGGAAAAAATTGTCCAAACAGCAAAGTAAGAAAGTCCTTAAATCAAAAGCGCCAATACGGGATAGTATTATTAGAAGCAACTGCCGGTATTGAATTTGTTTCATAGCTGGCCCGTGAAAAAACACCACAGATTGCTGGGCTCAAAATAGCCAAGACACAGAATAGAAACTGTACATAACACAATCCAGATGAAATCTATAAACTAATCAAATAACCTTGGTATCTAAAAGGTAGGCGTTTATTTATTTGAAAAGGTCATATTTTTTTCTTAAAATCCTACGAACTGAATCCCGTTCATTGTGGTTTATTTACCTGTCACTCTCTCTATCAACTATCGCAGGAGAGATAATTCTGGCACTACATCCAAAGCAAACGAAAACATAAGTTTAAATGATGTCAACATGAATCGCCAACGTTTCAAGCATGTACATGTATCCGGAAGTCAAGTAGCAACAAGCAAGAGACTTACAAGGAGTATTAAAGGTCTTTAACTTGGCGATGGCGGTACAACTCGGCTGGAGGTAATATACTAAACACCGGCTATTCTAAAGCAACCCAATAACTGGAACTCAAATCTCAAGCTATCGAAGTTGACAGCTACATGTATACAACTCGAGGTTCCAGTAATTTCATAAAGGTCATCTTTCATACTTCCATCTAAACGTATGCTTGCCGTTACACTATAATAATGCCATAGCATAGTTTAAAACACATATTTTATGCAAATTTCAAAAATTAAACAAACTTAAAAAGCAAAAACTCAAGGTTTTACTCGAGTTTCTATTTAAAATAACGTGTTGTTTGTTAAGTTACATTTAGAACCTACAAATCAAAGCAATTTAGGAGGGAAAACAAGTGGAAATAAAACATCGTTGTTATTGCATATATTTTGCCAATATCGCTGAACTATTTCTAAAGGCACGTGTGTCTGAGTTGTTCATCACCCCTGTCTAGCGAGTAAAAAATGAAACAAGCGATAAATGGATATATATAATAAATGTGATCAGTACGTGTTGACTCGTTCAATCAGCTCCGATTGTCTCAGGCCTCGATTGATACTGCTGTAGTCCGACCTGAAGCAATGAGAGCTGGTATATCGTCACGTTTCCCGCACTGTACGTATTACGTTGATCTATTTTATCACATAGTTCAACTGTATATATATCAATTGCAAATGTTCGTCATTTAAAGTAAATATAAAGGTATTTGTGTACCGTTTTAGAAGTATTTTCGAATAGCTTTCATTTGCAACAGTATTCAGATGTCATTGCTTTGAAAAAATGTCTTAACATTTTGATAATTATTTTTGGAGTTCGCTTTCCATCAAGCCTGATTTTGGAACATATCTTAATTCTTTATCCGTATAGGAGTGACAATACAGTAATATTTGAAGCTATGTTTAATATTATGATTTGTCAAAAGTTTTCTTTCTAGTTTTATTGGTACAGTAAGTGTCTGAATAAAATGTGAACATAAACAATTCAACTGACCGGTGGATGAGTATCTTAGAGATATGCATTCAGCGCTGATAGCAAGCATTCGGTCCTTGGCACTGGTTCAGATTTTCAGGCGATTACTATGGGACCTTTCAAGGATTTCCCGCCGCAACACAAAAAGTGCCCCCATCTACATGTATATGTATTTCAGTATAAATACATCATTGTACATTGACCACATTGAGAGAATAACAGAGCTTCATTTGTCTTTTAACTTCGCATTTAATTTACCTGCTCATCCAGTGGGAATTTAATGTAAATTGTTACCATTGGCCAAAGATTACTCAGCCAGTCGCTCTTGTGCCACGGTGTAGAACAGCTAAATGCTTACGCCTACGTTTCTTACAGATCTCTTCAGTGAATATATCAACTATTTCCCTGGAGAAGCCAGTTGTATGGCCCAGTGTTAATTACTCCACAGTAGAGTAAATTATTAGAGACATTTAGTACCTGGAGGGAATACCGAGGTCTTAAACTGAATTTTGACCTTGAGAAAAGTAGTGTTCGTTCCGATGTGAAAACACTCGGGATTGGTCATAATAGTCCAGGCTACCATCATTCCACATCGAATTTCTTATTGCAATCAACATTTTGATAATGCGAACTATAACAACTGATACAAAGAACTTGTACTAGGACTTTGACAAGCAGCCTTTATTCCAATAGAAACATCAATTGAATGTTAGGTAGAGAGGTACCGATTCGCGGTGCTGTTGGGTAACATAAAAACGTAATTTTAACCCGCGTTAGCAGATAACCTCGGTCGTCTGGTTTTAGTGATTAAATATCATCGTGGAATTGAGCTAAAGAAAGAGTCTCTCGTTTATCAGCAAGGAAATTATGTTAACAGTAATTTGAATAACGGAATGGAGTCAACTATTGGTCTGAACACTTTTTGCTATCTTGAAATTAAAAGATGCTGTTATAGGTCAACCAATTGAAACAAAATCGAAGAAATACCATTGTTGAAAAGAATAAGTCGTACTCTTTGTGGATTAGGTAAAATCTTTTATGATAATATTATTTTAACAATGGTTACATTTTCTTCTCCCTATTTAAATTCTCTCCCTTTTGTTCTGTTATTTTCATTTAACTAAGCGAGCCTTTATACAATAATACGTCTAAAGGGTGTTTATGAACTATTTATTTAAGAGCATCAAATCTAATCTAAATATCATTTGTATCGTTCTAAAGAGTTTATTGTGTTGGGTGAGGTCTTAAGCTTGTTAGACAAATATTAAAGAGAATCCTTAAACGGTCGTGTAAAATATACGCGCAGAGGTTACCTCTAATATATTAACTGAAGAGTATTGAAATTGAATCAAGTTAGATAAAGATTCGCCAGTAAATTTGCGAATATGTCAATGAAAAGATCTATCACAAGGCTTCATACTCTGTAGACTATTTATAAATGGAATATTTGAGCTATTGATGTTTAGTTAACTCCGATCAATACTAAACGATTTAACTGAGTGGTTTAAGAGCTGCAGTCTATTGACATTATTTTGACTATGATCAATTTCGATGTATATACGAGAACAACTTTAACATTCGATAAAAGTCAACCACGAAAAGAAGTGACTTTAATTATTTCTAGATCTGACAGTGTAAATGTGGTTATTTAGAAATGTTAATGTTAATCTCTTTCTATATGGCCCAACTACTGAGTGCAAAGAAAATTCATCTAAAAAACACAATGTACTCTATGGCATCCCACATCGACGAAAGGATAAGTTCCTTGTCAGCTGAACAAAGCCCTTAGTGTAAAAGCAAACGAAGTCTCAACATAGTACTGTGTGGTTGTCCGTTATTCGGTCAGAACTAATCAATATTGCACTAGCTAGACTCTTAGTTTTCTTTTGATTAAATCAGCAACACAACGATAGAGACTATATGACTAACACAGGTTCTACTTGACCACATCCTCTTTATGCTCAATTGATCTCCAACTCACACTTCAAGAATTCGCCGAATAATTGCCTACCTAGTACGAAAAATAAATGAATTTTTGTTAATATTTTGCTATTTGTTTATTTGCATCATGCACAAAATTTAATAATGTTATTTCTAATAGGATCACGGCCACCAGTGGCAGTATTAAGACATGTTAACACTGGTGTAATACGGGTTCTTTACAGCCATTCATATTTGTAAAACGAATTCATAAACACGATTATAGCCACGATCATCAGACTTGAACGAAGTATCATTAATCGTGCACATTTTACAGTGGATGATTATGTCTTCAATATATTTTGTGTCATGCGTGTGAATACTTGCAGGTCATCGACTGTACAACTGCACCAGAGATATTTTGCCTATACAACATTGGAGCATTGGAACTGGAGAATAGTGCAATGTTTCGATCCTTTTCCGTGTAATTTTAACAACAATAGGTTCACTACAAAGCACCACTCTCTTTGCCAAACACCTATGTTTGCATTCATATAATTATGCAAAAGCCTGTGTGTTAATTAGACTGTTTCGTCTTTGTATACACGAGTTTTACTGTGTTTCAGTTGTTTTTAGGGAGATATTATTTATGTAATAGTCACATTTATTTCATCTGCCTCTTTCCCTGCTCAAACCTATAAGACGAGGCGGCAAATTAAATACATAACGCAATGACAGTATTAACTCAACTTCAGAAGATTGATTAAGGACGACTGTCCGGCTCAGTAAGGGTCATAAGAGGAGATCGTTGGGATATTTACAATTGGCGATGAATAGATGCTGTTACAAAATGTCACAAATTAAGTCAATTAGCGCAAGATTTCAGATTTCAAAAGTGTATTCACAATACTGCTGGAAGAAAAACTTTGTCAGCTTCAAATTCACGTAACGGAATTATAATTTCCTGATCAGTTGTCCTTTATGAAACCTAAAAATATGTTTTTAACAAACAATAGCTGAAGGTAGACTGTAACTTAATGGAGGTAATATTATATTTAGATTTTATTATATATTATATTTTAATATTTATATATTTTCCTCATTGCTAGGCTCAGTGAAAAGATAATTTGTGGTTTGTTTGAACAAGTCTCTTTTTCAATATTCTTGACAACAGTTTGACCAAAAATTGTTTTCTTTTCCATCGATATATATTTTACGCGATGAAAGTCCCGTGATATTTATTCTCGTTTTGTACTTTAGCCCAAATGTAAATCTGACCTTTCTGTACAAGACACTACACATGTAGCTATGCACTTTTAAAGATTTAATGGAAAGGGAAGAGATGATATTACTTTTTGAAGTATGTCGAGAGGTCCTTATCGTATTTGTCTGTCTCAATCAAACGCTAAGCCTTCACTACAGTCTACTTTGAGAAATCGCTGGACATCTTGACTATACTTGTGTGCCCCAATCAAGACGGTTCCTACGCAGTTCAGTGAACGGTCTATGCCCATAATTTAGCACAAATCATTGTTGAGACATTCCTCCTCGTGGATAAACAGTGTCATATCAGTGCATTGATCTGATAATTGAATAGATGTGAACTCCATCAATCCCGCCCACATCCCCTGCAACTGTCTTTAGTATTATTACATGAAAACCAAACTATCAAAACAATTCAGTGAGATACACAAAATATTTTTAAAACGGGATTCGTTGTAATTTCTCTGGGTTTTTTTTTTGCAGAAGTTCAGTTTCATTACATTAATTTATTTATTTTTTCTTCTTTTCTTTTTTTTTAGCGTTTAATATTAACATACCAAACCGGTCCCAGTAAACACCGCGAGGTCCCATTTACATTGGCTGCATTGTCGCTTATCATCAGTGATCCTGGTGGCGCATTGACGTATTTTGGGGTAAAAACATCACTCTTACTGAAATGGTTTAGAACTGCTATGTTACAACATATGTCAAAAATATAAAACCAACACGTACTTTTTCCAATCTATCCTTTATTTATTCATATAAAGTGCAACTCATCAGCTAACATCAAGATATATGTCCGGCTTTAGATGCAAAGAAGATTGACATCGAACAGTTATGTTTAGCCATTTGACTTTCAAACGAAGGTATTTGTCAAAAATAACATTCTTGCTTACAGCTCCTGATAAACTTTACTTTGCTCTCTTCGTCGTCTGTGACGAGGCTGGATGTGTGTCTGTGCCGTTTCGTTTCCAAGCCATATGTCTGTAACTAACGCAGGACATTTGATGAAACTTGCATGCTGCAACCATTGTATACGGAAGTTGTGACCCTGTACGTTTTATATTTAGGGAAAATTGAGTTTTATCTACAAAAAATAAAGTTGTCTCTGAATACCATATATGGCTTATGTATTCCGAAGACTTTCTGAATATTCAGCAGCAGAAATACTTTTATTTCATTGGATAAGAATCACGCAAGTATACGGTTGGGGGTGTGACTACTCTGACCAGGGTCTGGCCTCTTGATTGGTAAACAGCTAAGCAACTTACGCCCAGGGGCTTAGCTGGTTGTATCGAGATGCATAGGATTGGTCAAAAGCTACAGCGGAAACACGAAAGGCCATTCTCGTCCTCTGCGCGTTTCTATTATGAAATAACCCACGCGGGTAGACACAGCCCCCTCGTACTTGCCCTGGTATTCCACTATCACAATGGAAGTAGACTATGAATAATAACAAGATTTGTGCTCGTTTTTCCCCTTTGACGTCCGTACCTCTGAATTTTAGGACAATCATATTTTTATCTACAAACAAATAGTGTTGTAGATATACGATGTAATCATTTTTCATATTGATTGTGTCAACTCTATAATTTAAATTCACGCGCGCATTTTGGTTCAGAAATGCAGTTGTTGTTTTTAGATCACCCAGTTATCTTGGCGCACATGTCACATGTCAAAACGCTCGAGTTTCCTGACCGAAATTTAAAAAAACTACTGGTCCTGCCTGACCAGTAACTCACAAAATTTGCTGGTCCACAAAATATTTTACTGGTCCGAGAAAGGTCATACAAAACAAGAAGTTTCTTTTCTGTGTGGATTAAAATGAATAAAGTTAGATTGTCTACAATTGTGAAATTTGCTAAATACATTTTTGTTTTCAATTCAACTAAATGGATATATTCAAGCATTCGAAAATTTGACCGAAAACGGCGTGGTATATAAAGAATGACTAATGCAGTGACTTCTACTTGTGTACAGCCTGAAAACACTGTTCAGTCCGACTGGTGTACGTATGATTGGGACATTGAAACGACAACTCTGTTCATTCAGGAGGTGCCCACGATATTATTATTAACTTCATATACCAAATTTGGCGAAGAAACAGGGATCGTTCAAGTTTACAGCAGCATTTTGCAGCCTCAAACGGCTGCGTGGTTTTGAGTCGAAGCAGGGCAGCATTCGCGGCAACTGACAGCTGCCGTCGCCCGTTGGCTACTACAGACCAGTATGATGACACGCGCAAAATATTCCCTTGAACAATGCTTCAATCGTTTTTAACCACATAAACTGCAAATTCATTATGTTGAATTTCAGTATATTGCATTAATCTTCCAAAATTGGGTTTTTCATAAAAGAAAAACCCCAAAAAGTGAATTTAAAAAGAATTATTAAAAAAGCCTATGAGTGATCTCCCTTGAATTATTTTATGTTAGGTCCGCGAACCATCCTCTGACCTACATACACGCGTATCAGCCTGCCTTGCAAAATGTTCTTATTACGAAGTCAGGGGCATAGTTTTATCATTATTGTTCGATTTAAACCCGATTTTTATGTATATATAAATTGAAAATCTTTGATTCACACCACTAGGTAATTTGTTTGTAGTATTGTAACTGAACATGATCTCAGGCAGTTTTTGTAACAGTAATAGTGTCAGACGCAAATTACAGGTCCGTTACAATTTTGACTGGTCTCAGACCAGTGGACCACCGCTAATTGCGAACCCTTGACCGTAAGATTCCTCAATTATATTCTCAGGATGGGCACAGTACCTCGAAGTAGGTGTATATACGGACTCGATTTAGGTAGGGGCCTATACTCCATACCTCGTTCGAGGTACACAGCTTTGGAAAAAACTAATTAAATCATTTTAAAACTGTTGACATAGATTTTAATTTAAGGAGATTATTGTGCAAAATTTAGAAACAACTCACTGGTGTTGACAACAACATTACAAAACAATGTTGCAATATTCATTACAGTGTTGTACAATTGGGATTGACACATTTCGCATGAATGTGTGCGCATACCATTTACACCAATGGCATAAATTTAACATTAGGGTATGATAGCACGCCTCAAAACAGAAAGCCTGCAAAAAGCTTATATTATGATTTTGAAATGAAAAAAAAGAAGTATTATGTTTCATTCAAATGTAAATGTAATTTTATTTACTCATACCATTTCTTATTATGTATTTCCCCAGAGCAATACAGTTTATTAATTATACTACACACGTACGTGTATAATATGTTAAAACACAACAAAAGTGTGAATATATGTAAAATGGTACTGTTTAATACAGAGACAAGATGACATCTTTAAAATAATACATCTTTATCAATATGAAACTATTCCAAAACAACTCTCCACACATCAACTTGTACATGAAGAACCTAATATTGTAACCAAGACTGTGCAACTGTCCAATCTCCCTGGCTTTAAAACTTATTTAGCCTGAGGAGTGCTGCAGTTTCACTGCTCCCCCATGTTACAGGATACTTATCTATACACAGTAGGTGCAATTACTTACAGCCAATACTATGATACGTACATTAACAGATTAACAGGTTAATAGAACTCTGATAATATTAAACGCAAAATAAAATAACTGTTTTCGCTTACAATTATATATTACATTAAGATTACACCATGCTTGGAGAACGTTTGCTTGAAGCCATAGTGTTTTCAAGTAGTTCCACATTTAATTTGCCAAGGGATCGATTGACAGATGTTCTGCTTTGTATTTCACGCTTTGATTTCGCGTATTAATTAATTTGCCTTGAGGAGAATAGAAATATGACAGTAATTCTACGTCAAATGAATTTCTTATTGGAAAATCTCCAATACAAGATGTACGAAGCTTCCGGTTGTCTTTAAAAAATCATTAAAAAAAATTTGTCCGCGAATACGGCTGGAGCTCACATTTTCATAGATCTCCATACAAAAGATCCATATAAACGAGTACTGACGTAGCTAGGAAGTAAATGGCTTTTGCCATTCATATGAGTTAGTCTTGTGAGAATAATGCAAGTAGTGAACTGGTACAATAATCATGTACGAAAATACCATGTATTTATATATATCGTCTTTGATTTATGTATGAAATTATAACTCAATTTGTGCGTCATTACATTCGTGACTTAGCTAGGCACGTTTATGTTATGTAAACGTGTCGAAAAGCCACAGTTGATGTCACTGTGAGGAATAAAGATAAAACATTTTCACCTTACCTTAAAACATATGTACATGAAGTACAACATCTAAATATTAGTAGAGTACTTGTAATGTACTTTGCGAGTTGAAATATCAATTTTAAGCGACTATGCGCTCTTAGTCTGAAAACGTCTGAAATTGACAAACACAGGTCTACAGGTCTGATTTCCAAGAATCTGTGAAATTACCATCAATCTTACTCAGAACATTTAGAACCACTCAATACATACTGGCAGGCTGACTAGATAAACCTACGATGGAATCCAAAATCCAAAGGAGGTATTTAAAAATATAGAAATATGTATTTTGGTTATATAATTTACTTCTTAAAAATGATGTGCTGCAGTAACTCCAAAGACTTCAGTGTTTTCGCTAAAAAGTAATAACTTAAACTTGATCACAATACCAATCCAATATCGGCTATTTTCGTTGACATACAAGGCCAAGCTTCTGTTAGCTTTCGTATTGCCTTTTTATCCCGTGGTGAACGGTGTCTAGATCTTACTCACTCTCTTGTTGGCGCTTTTGTTGTTGTTGTTCTTGTTGTTGTTGATGTAACTAACTAAATGGACAATATTCTCTCAATAATTTTAGGATTGTTCTGAACATTGGGCAATATATACCTGATAGTACTACGCAAGTCATAACGGAACCGGAATTTTACCATGGTTTTCTTAAAAAACGAGTTTATAAATGCACACAACACAAATGTTAAGGCTTTGAGGCATATTCTAATAATACATGCTTCATAGCCTGCAGCCACATGATTTGTATTTGTTTAAACATGCACACAGCACAAATGTCAATGTCTTGAGGAAGGTATTATTAACACATGCCTCAACACCTCGACATTTGTGCCTGCAGCCACAGGATTCGTATTTGCTGCAGGCCACGGGATATGTCTCGCAGTGCGAACTTGTTTACTAAATTAATAATTTTCATCAAGTTCTTCTCCACTTCAGCTAAACTGTAAACGCTTTTGAATAATTGAAAGTCATTGCGAACAATTAACAATAAAATAAATTCAATGAATTTCAAATAATCATAAGTTAAATATTGATCATTGGTTCAGTTTTGAACTGGGGTTCAGGCGATAAGTACCAATAGTCTTTCTTGTTCCATCAGATTACATCGGATGTCTCTAAACGTTCTCCCTTCCAGGTCATTCGGTTATAAATCATTTTTGATCATCAGCTTATTGGATTCATATACTCCAAACGTCTTATCTCTTGGGCTTCAACTTGAATTAAATGTAGGTAAAGGCTAAATATAGACATAATTCACAATGACTGGTCTAACGCCATGATTGGAAATCTCCCAATACTGGAATAGCAAAGCCTAAGAGCCCAAGTCTATGTCAAAGAGCATACAATAAGACACTAAATGACCTTAATTTGTATTTTTAAATGAAACCCTTTTGGGGTTTGCTTTACGTTAACCTGTATATCAATATATGTGTGTTACATATTTATCCCATATGTTCTGTGTGATAATAATGCAGGTATTTATCTTTAGCAATAAGCATGTACGTTTCATGAAGAGGTAGCTACACGTAAAATGGGATTTCAGGAAAAAACAAAAATAGCACATGCTCAGATTAGCTTAGTTTACGGACATTTTGGTCCACGGTAGACATAAATATATAACCTTTTCTCACGAAGAGATCATTAAACATTTGCAAAAAAGATGTAAATATCAAAATAAATTGCGGATAACAGTCATAAACAAAAGTGTATATGTGTAATAAGTACACATTTTAATGTTGCAGAATTTGTCTGTTTGTTGTTTTTAACATGTTCAAGCAATACATAGGACAATACTTTATTGATTTATTATGAACTTTCCACAAACAAAAGAGTAAGACAGCTATACTTTTGTGTATAGATTTAATTTACTCTCTAATTCAAGTGGAATTAACCCTTAAAATAACGTTTGTCTTAGTGTATCAAGCGTACCCAACAGTTTCCCAAAATGGTGTTCTGGCCATATGGAGTTTTTCCTATTACAGCCATATTAAGACTATTACAGTATAGTTGACTCTTCACGCCATATCAGTTGTACAGAAACAATACATACACAAGTTTCTTTCCGTTAAAATCACAATCAAAACAGAATTACACTTGATTCACTGACAAATACATATCTGGAATAATTTTGGGGAATATCTATTGAAAATTGCTAACTGATATCGAGAAACAAATCATGTTTCGGCTATGTCGTAATGTATGCAGGCATTATCATATACGCTCTTTAGAAGAAAAACCGCATGGAGGGTAATTTAAATTTCCATTTTGTTAGTTCATGTAACATTAAAAACAAATGCAATATTTTTATTTTTATTGCAATATCCTTTTCACATGTACCTGAATATAGTGTCCAAACACAAGCGTTGATAACTTGTATACCTCATTCGGGAGTCGCTGTAGGGCTACATGGAAATGCCATAGACGGTAAATTTCAAGCCGTATACACATGCAACATGTGATAATCATGCGAACTGTAAATAAAACCCCGCAAACCCGTCCACACTTTTTTCGACTTGCTGGAACGGTGGATATGTCGAGAATGCATCCTGCGGATCGTAACATCACCATGGAGCGATTTAAAGCTGGAGATACCTATTCAGCAATGGTACCTTATTTTGATTTTAGATTTGATGAGAGTGACATATATTTCGTTAAACTTCCCAAGCATCTGTATCATGGAAATGACTTGAACAAGTTCGAAGGTCTGAGGGCAAAGGTTGTTATAGCTATTTTGAGCAAAGTTCGTAATTTCTGTATCGGTCCGGAGTCGATTCTTATGAAACATGTCTTTCAGGAAATTGTCTTGAAAAAGTTTTAATTTCAGGAACGTCAACTCGCTGCGGACATTATATAATATAAAATATTGATTCACATCGAAATGAGATGTTAACCGGACGAAGAAGGACTTCTAACTAAGAGTATAGATAGATGTTCTAGCACGTGGTGCAGCAGGTTTGAATAGCTACATACCTCTTCCAAAAACAGTCAGCAATGCTTTGGATCCTTAATTTGAACCTGCAATTTGTTTTATATCGACAAAATGTAACTATGGCCATATGCATATTACGTTGTATAAACGCACTAGATTATCTCTTCGGAAAGAAACGTTATTTTGGCACGTTCTGAAAGGTTGTTAGTTGTACAGGTTGGGTAAACAAACCTTGAACTTCAGATATCAGATTCCGCTTTTCATTCATCAAATTTAATATTGGTGTGTATCACTTAAACCTCTTTCAGTATGTATATGAGAAGAGCACCAAAAAGCCCACGACATGCGCACACAAAACTCAGTTTAATGGGGCGAAAGCAAGCTATGTCGATATGCTCGAATTATTTATCAAAAAAAGATTGTCTTTATTGTAAATATGGGATTGCACTTCACTTAGTTGATCCATTTAGAGCTTGAGATAATAAAAAGCACGACATCTAAACGAATCCATAGTTGTGTATTAAATTAGGTTTT
>JAVFBZ010151287.1:3475-14380 GCA_032466195.1 Katharina tunicata
CTTAGCAAATGTAACATTGAACGATTACCGTAACGCATGCTCAGCAAATGTAAGATTGAACGAATACCGTAACGCAATCTTAGCAAATGTAAGATTGAACGATTACCGTAACGCAATCTTAGCAAATGTAACATTAAACGAATACCGAAAGGCAAGCTTAGCAAATGTAACATTAAACTGCATTAAATCGATGCTTCAGGAAACCAACAAATCGACAATCGTCTTCATTTGTGTTTCAGACAACAAGTTAGAGTTCGTGGAAGGTTCGAGAAACCATTGTGCCCAGTAACGCGATTAGACAGGTGATATGTCGATTTCACTGAACAGGTGAAAATAAATTCTACTCTGTGATGTTATTAAGCTCTCGAAGTAATTAACTCTGGTCTGTATGCTCATATAATAATATTATTTTCGGCCGTTATTTGTAATTTTCTCTCCTCTTGGGATATTTCAGGTCGGTATTAAAGATGGTGGAGTATATCGGAACTACCTTGAAGACATCAGAGATCTGTTCACTTTATACACACGAAGCCCATTTATTTTATAGAATATTTTAGAATATTGGTAAACTCTCTTGAGAAAACGAGGCATATTTATTGAGGCTTTGCCCCTACCCAACCAGTTTTCATATCCATTTTATTCCCGCGTCGGGACACATTTGTTATTTCCACGATCTACTTAATTGTTCATTATCTTCAACATATCTTATTCTCCTTTGTATCGGAGATTCTTGGAGCGTGAGAACGTCACAGGGGACGTAACGGAACGGTTTTAAAGATCGACGGATATAAAAAAAAAATCGGCACCTAGCAACTAACCACAGATGCATGTAAACGATATCTGAATAGACATTAAAACGTTTCGTATTCTTAAATGCCAGGAATTTTTTACTAGTGTCTTCGAGACTGCTAAAGATGTTTTAATTGGTTTTCACAACATCACTTTGGGTCTGTAAAGCAGTTTGGTACTAAATCAACTGAATATGCTATTGTCCCTTTTTTAATTGCACGACGCTTTCTTGGGTAGAGCGCGACCTCCACAGAGGTGAAGAGTTTTTATTCACTAATTATGATTTAAACTGTTCCACACTCTAGCTGAAGGTAAAGTGTCTTATCTACTAGCTGAATAATCAGTGTAACCATATGTAATCATATAAAACATATTGTTAATAATTTTAATGAATGGTTTATATTCAAAGAAATATCACATGAAGCCAATCACAGTATGATTAAATGCGTCAGTAATCTCTTCCAAAGTCATGTACTCTTCTCTATAGGGAAATTCCTTCTTGAGAGTTTGACAGTTTGATTTTGAAGGGTGGAGCATCCTTACGTAAATTGAATCCGCTGTCGAAAACAAAAAGAGAAAAGTCAACAGTTGGCTTTTGACGAAACAAGACGAAACAAGACGAAAACGTATTCGTTTTATTTCTTGAGTTTTATGACGGCAAATGTCTGTCAGATAGAAACGAAAAACTGGTGAGTGGGTGGTGGGGTATACCTGAACCCCGCTGAAAGACACACCAGGGACCACTAATGAAGCTAGTTTTGTTTTAAAGTAAACAGTGACAAACTCTCTTCACTAATAAAGAGTGATATTTAACGTAACTTCGGTCCTATCACACCAACGCTCCCCTATGTTTTACTCTCTCCTCTGGGCATACTTTATTTCAGCGATCTACTTAATTGTCCATTATCTTCAATTTTTACCATCCTTCTGAGCTTTGTGTCTCAACACTTAATCAACAGCCTCTTATCACGGTGACGACTGGAGCGAGAGAAACGTTACACTGGATTGAAGCCGACGGGAACGGTTTTAAAGATCAACGGATATAAATAACACTGCATCAAGGGCACTAAATATCAAGGGTTATTGATCAGTGTCTTAAGGACTATTGGGGATGCTATGGTTCGTTTTAGGGACAATTTGGGTATCGCCAACCGTTCAAGGCTAAATGGGCTAAATAATCTTTGCCTGTCTGAGATTGAACAAAATAATAACGTAGGTTAAATAAATAACTAGAAAGTTGTTAGTTATCTTACATCGTTCCTTCTCTTTTTCTACCAAATTGTTGTGTATTGTACTGAATTCATGTTTCTGTCATAAATCAGAGGGTGACAATTCCTAAATGCTGGTTCGTCGTCCTTCGTTCATTACGGAGAAATGAAGAAATATCCCATTTAGTCCGCCTTGTACACCTTGTTTACTTGAAATTCTCTTGCATACTTGTAACCTCACACACTGCACAAATCATTATAAACAGCAGCTAAAAGGGTAATGCTCAAAATAAGGACACTTCGCGGAGTAAAAAGGATGAGAAAAGAAAAATCATATTGTAAGAATCCCCATTGCTTTAGATAAATATATCCTTGGCTAGTCTTAAACTTATCTGATATCATTTGAATACGCCTTACGTGCGTACAGAACATCGACACGATGACATACAAATCGGAAATAAAATTCTAAAACAGTTCCTGAAAATGTTCGTTTGATTTCCGCCAATTATCTCAGTTTGTTGCATGCGCTCCCATATTTAGCCAGCGTACATAGGGACACGTTTTCTGTAAATTTGATACAACCAATTTGCATTTCAGTTATTTCACTGTGAACAGAGCGATTTTGGTGAAACTGTTTTTCAGGGTTTATTAGAATGTTGATAAAAAAAGAAGATTCTACGTCCAAGTTCATTGTATGCAGGTAAACGAGGCTTAATGTAATGTAAATGATTATTATGAGTAGACATGGTTATCATTGACCAATGTAAATTCTGTGGTAGAATCACAGGATACTATTATTCAGTTTCATTATTAGAACAAATCTCTATGTACCATATACAGTGATCTGAAGTGATAATCAATCATGTATTGGAAAACCCATATGCTTCAATTATTGCCTCTGTGGATTCTGGCAGACGAAGTCTAATATCAGAGAATGGCAAGAACAATAGGCACCTAGACCTCTTTATGAGGTATACAGTCAGTGAATGTCTGATCGACTGTCTGTCTAGTCAGGTAATAACCGGCTGATTATCCGTGAGCAAAGGACTGATTAAGAATCAGCAATGTTGGCTCCTACTGGGGATAAATCGACCTGACACCGAGTGCATGGAAGCTACATCTAGCAGGAGAGAAAACCTATAGTGTATTCGGGGATCTATTGTCGGATTATAATGTCGTCTGATAAATGTTGTTTATTAACCAACTAAAATTGTTATCATCAAGAAGCAATCTAATTGTTGGATTTCACTAGGAAATGCAAATTGTACAGTACCACGGCGTATATGTTATCTGATATTTGGTTACGTTGTTCACACTATTAAACTGGGTATGTATGATTTCAATAGCCAATGCAAATGGAACAGTACAACGGCGTATATGACTACATGATGTAACACGGACCCAACTCTACATGTAACAGACACCTAAGCAGGATCTTAAGAAGCATTTTTGTTCAAGAAAGAGAAGTCTGCAATACCTGTGATAAGACGATATCAATATTGCTAGGCAGTTCTTCAGCTTTCGAACAAGTGAAGATTTCTCTATCGCGCCCTGTATTAACTACTAGTGATGATACCTTACAAGTATTTTCATATCTTGATAGCAGAAATAATTGGCGACCAGAGAACGGAAATAACAGAGGCGGTCATCGTAGCAGGTTTTTTAAATGCCACGTGACAGAACCGCATAAATTAATATGCATGCAAGTGTAAGCGTATATACAGAGTTGCTAGCAGAAAGATGTTGCCCAAAGATATTATTGGAAATCACATATGGCTGCGTGGCTGGCGTAACACATTTCAGACGTTAGCAATATAGATACATACATCGCTATGGTTAATATGATTTTGAGAGGTGGAAATGCATATCAATGAAATTTTAATTAAATATTCGGAAGACGCCATTTTGTAGCTTTGAGAACATACATCTAGACAATGAGAACTTTAAATTCTTGAGGTTATATTTAGTACATGCTGAACGAATGTCTTTCCAACACAGCTTAGGAGGAAAATGGACCAAAACATCAACCTTAAGACTTATACCCGCATTCAACGGGTATTTAAATAGGCTTAGTTATCCAATATCTGATTGATTCAAAAAGGATTCACATGTGGACAGTACGGGTGATTTTTTTAACGTTATATACATATTTTCAAATTAATGTTGAGAAAAGAATATATAAATTTACTGGCAGATTAACAGTGCATTTTTGAATCGAAAAGAAAAGAAGCAATGTTTATCGATTGCAATGACAAAATTAATTCGCTACAGAAAACTTTAAAATTAAACTACGGCCTGAACTACCTGACATTCATTATGTTCATAAATCACAGAATTCTTCACCCGAATTGAATATTGAACTAAGAAAGTATAAGAAATCATCTGCATAGTTATCCTTGTTTCAGCTAAATTGTTGTCTTCAGAATAACGCTGTATTAAGAATGGCATTGAAACTTATCATATGCAATGATCTGCGGTAATAATCGATCATCTATCAGGAGCTGGAGTCATTCCAATTATGACACTGTCGAATCTAGTATATGAAGGGTTATATCAAAAGACAGGGGAAACGATATAGACACACAGATGACTCAATGAGAAATGTATCAAGCAAAGTCAATAACCCTCGGGGAATTGATTTACGGAAGAGTCAGCCATATTTTTCCAAGTGTGAATTTTATTGATCACCGAGTGCACCTTTGATAAAATAAAACGACAAGCAGTCAAACGGTGGCCTTGTGAACCTAAAATCTGAGGAATTCCGTAAACACCCCTTCCAGACACAATTGAAAACCTCAGTTAAATTGGAAAGAAGGCGGGGTATTTTTGTAAAAATTATTTTACATTTTTTTTTTACATACTGTCGGAGTCAGTTATTATGTGAAATGGTAAACTGATCACATTATCAAAAAAACAAAAAACGAAACACACAGTGAAATATCAATCTAGTCATTATGCGTTACGTTTCTATAAATCAGAGAGTACACAAACAATAAATATTGGGCTATATGGATACTCAAATTCTTCAGACAACGACCTACCTTTCAGCATTGTGGATCCGTTAAAGGTGAACACGTGTGCTTCCTATATGGCATCATTCTCTACGGATATACACTAGCTAGCTACTCTCATGCGGAAAATTGTGTAACAATACCAGCATCCTCTTGTATTAATCGATGTGTTTTGAACTATCTGCATTTGTGTCACTTGTCATTGAATCTTTATTTCAGAGAAAGCCAACACGATATTATCAATAGGGCATGCGAGTCACGTGTTTGAAAAGGGTCGACTTCCGGTTACATCCCGATATCTTTGAACTCTGTCAAATGTAGTGTGACCATTTGCTTTGTGTTCAGCTGAAGCTATTGTGGTAGCATAGACAGGTCCAGTATTTATTGATTTACGTTAAGATTAAAAACACAACTACGACAAGGTGTCATCGGAAATACATTTTCTCTCAAAATCTCGCCAGGTCACACGAGACTTACGCTCCCTTTAGGCATTGCGATACAACTTAGAGTGAGGACTTGTAACGCGAAGAGAAAAACTGATGACATGTGAAGGAAGATCTCTAATAATTGGATGGGTCATTAAAGTCTTATAACCTTTGTTTAGTATATTTCAGTTAAATTAAGTTGATATAAGATGCAGAAATTATTGCTTTTTATTTATCGGGTATCTCCTATCATTTTGACAAAAAGATTTAATCTTCGTTTCATATTATGCTAGTGTTTGCAGCGTTAACCATACAATACTAATCATAAAAAACCTTGGTAAACATATGGGTCACACTCGTATTATTCCAGCCCAGGTGTCCTAGAGCTAAATTGCAACTGTTCATTATTTTGGACTTTCTGATTAATCAAAAAGGATTCATGTATCTCGGCAAATGCTATCTACTGCAAACGAAATGGCGATAAAGAAAAGCAGGCAAGCTTCGCCAAGAACACCACCTGAATCCACGATCGACTGGCTACATTCAGTTTTACAGGCGAGAAAAAGTAAAGGCCTCGTCAACAGAATGAGGCAAAGCCAGCAAGAATACCTAGCTGTATGGGTTACACAATTTCCTGTGTCTTCTTTATTCCAACAGCATGTGTATTGGTACTCACACTCTTATACAGCAATCGATTTCTTGTATAATAAAAGCACATGTCTAGCTATCATTAAATTTTCGACCCTTGATGTCAAACTAATGACATATGAATCTAAATCCCTGTGTACACTTCCTACGTACAGGAGGTTACACCTAGATGTCAACGGGATGCAGTCTGCAGGCCGTTAGCTTTCTGGTGACCAATCATTGCAAATATCAACACATGTAACTGATGCATACACGTTACATTCAGTGTGAAATAATCTGGAAACCCGTGTATCTCCGTTGACAACACGCAGATATGCACACGTGCTGCACATGTGCAGGAAATCAAACCGGAAGGTCATGTCAATGAGATTCATCCCTGCAGGCAATTAGTTCTAAGACGACACATAACCTCCACATTAAACCAGCCTACACATTGAAGTTACACACGGCTTAATATATTCAATTAAATCAAGTATTTCCTTACTTAATTTCGGACAATAATGTTCTTAAAGTCCGCAAGTTATCAAGTTTGGATATTTAGCACGATACTTTAATACACAAAACTTCTAATTATTGCAGTTAAATCTAAACCAATATGTACTCGTTTAGGTTTTCATGGATGCATATAAAAAAAGTCCATAGCGAAAAAGCTGTTTTGCTTTTTAAAACAAATTCTTGCCTGCACTTGTCTGATCGTATCGCATTTTGTCTCCATTGACTTACATGCGTTCTAAAGGGGAATACGCCTTTGTCTAATCTATTTAAAGTACCGGCTGTCGACGAGATTTGACAAAGGAAATCCAGTGTTAATCAAATAACCCGTCTAATTCTGTTATAAATCAGCGTGGATATTTGGTTAACTTGTCTTATCAGAGGATTGTCTTCATACTGAGCGATATTAAGACTAAGTGGAACTGAAAGAGTAAAAGAGCAATATTGATCCGTACATTTCCCTTGGTTTTTAACATTGTTGTAAGCTAGATTTGATACCTTGGTGGATAATTTATCAATCGATTCGCCTATATCTTTGAAATGTTCTGATTTTGTGATTAGAACATCAAACGAAATTTGATAACACAACATGTTTACCTCAGAACAAGCGACTGGTTGATTTGGACTTTACGCCTTGGTGTGGCAGCTGAATGAGTGGAGATAACCACGTCGAATGCCAGGGGCAGAAACCTAAGACTCAAAATATCAACTAATCGGCCTCAGAGATCAACAGGACACGGTTACCTTACGGCGAAAGTTTGGTACACAAGAAGATATTTGTTCGTTTGTATGAAGAGATGGTCATTGTAAACTTGATCATCATTTACCAAGTGGCACAACCAAACTCACACGAGGCACCAAAAGAAAACGATCGAACCTCATAGCTTAATATTTCCCTAATTTTTCTCCAGCGCTGCTTTAACGTTTCTCAGCCTCGATTTCACCACGAAGTGCTGAACTGTCTTTTTTATAAAACACAATACTATTGTAATGAAGTTTTAATTCCACCTCTTGTTATAAACGACGTGTATCTCTGTCAGGATTATATATGTTTGTCTTACCAAAAAGGCGACAGGTAAGTGCCACAACCAGCACATTAAAATATCAACAACAAAATTATCAAATTTTATTGCAAAGATTAAGACATTATGCACCTTTATCATAACAAAATCTGAACACTTGCATTTAGATAGCTTTGGATCCAACTCTGTTTTCCCCAAGATTATGATACAGCTACAAATTCAAAGGCATTACCTGCAAAATGACAGGAAGCCTACCAACCAGTATGTCACTTTGTTTATAAACGACATAGCTAGAATTTAAAGCTTCATAATAGACACAAGAGAATTCGCTTTCTTCCTCGAGTGTATTGACGTCATATGGGCATCAGGTTACAATTAAAAAGAGCTCGTGGGTAGGTTATAGGAGAAATACCTGTGCTAAGTATTCCCGTGACGTAATTAGACAGGTGATATGTCGATTTAAATCAACAGGTGACATTAATAGTTCTGCCGCTGGTGAAGTTGTATTGGTGCCATTAAAGTAGGATTACGTCAAATCGGAAAATTTAACATGGGTGGTGCGGGGTGGATCGAGGTGGTGATGGTTGATGTTTCTGGTTTTAAAACGCATCTGTATATTTGACAAAAAGTAGTTAATTCAATAGAGAGTGGAAAAGAATTTTCTTCACCCGTACATGGCAGAAAATTATTTGAAAAAGATACAACTGTAACACGATAATTTGTTTTGGTTTACTGCAAATAATTTGCCGGTTTTACTGCAAATAAAATCATCGTTTCGGTGTTGTTCCTATTATATATAGTTTTCTGTCATTTACGGGCTAAGAAAATGCTTTTCCACTCTTAATTGGATTAACTATATTATTTTTTCTAATATGTTTAATCCCATTAAAGCAGGTATATAGATAAACAGTATATGCTCAGAGTATCATTTGCGGTATTAAGCAGGTTTGTTGACTCGTACAACTGACCTTTGGGAAAGATGCCGCAGCCGATGGTTCTACCTAGACGCTCTGTTAGACTAAGGTTAATACTCTCAAAACACAAAGGCACTCACATGATTAGCGGATCTATGTCATCGATCTTCGGAAACAAAGGGCAGATGTTTTTACAATACAGCGTGAAGAATAGTCGCCGTGGATCTTCGGTGATCTGATAGTTCACACCGGAAAACATGTAGAATCGTATAGAGGATATGGATGGCGTACAATTTACCCAAGACCATTAAGGCCTTTTCTGGTATGAATATCACCAGATGTTTGCAAGAACCACAAGTAATATACGGCTATTTTATACCACAATTCAGCACCACAACTGTGCTGACCACTACCCTATTCGAATATGAGATAGTTTAATTATAACTGCCTATGGATGAAATAACAGCACAATTCAGAGAAGAGTCCCTTCGCTTCCAGACTTGTTGAAATCCTTTCACGGAAACACCTAACAATATTATGACACGTTATAATTACTGAGGAAAAAACAAAATACTGTTGAAATTGATACTTAATGGAGACGGTTATCCGCATATAATGCATTCCAATTGTTCACTATATAATTGTTCACTCTGAATGATACCACTGATGTGCGGTGCTTGGATCAACGGATAACATCAAGAGCGATACAGGCGTTAGAATCGCGTAAAACTGTCCTTGATATCAGTTATATACTCTCAATGTATTCTTTGCAAAGACTATAATGTTACAAGCAATTCAGCTACAGTTTAACCCACTTTCAGTCAAGTGATTAGACTTATATTAAGAAATTAAATTTGACTTGATATAGCTATTAATGTTTTGTCGAAAGAGGTATTGCATTGATTACAACAGTGGCCACTCAGCTCAAATAGCTCTATCCCGTTCATATTTTGCATTGAACCAAATGTAAGATAATACGGAGTTGTTTTTAGACGAGTATGTAGCTCAAAGATATGATAAAAACGGACACAGACTGACGTGTTTCTTTTTGGCATATAAATGTCAAACAACAGCACGGCTAACATCGCTTTGAGCGAAACAAATGTACATACTTAAACAAATGTCAGAAGACGACTTTTTTTGTATAGTTGACAGCATGTATTCGGGAACTTACAAAATCAAATCCATTAACTTGTGTGATTATCAACCAAATATGGTTAATATCTCCTTCGTTTAAACATTCTTATACGTTTTTCATCAAAATCTTGAGGGAAATGAAGATTTTAGTTTATTATATTGACCAATATATGCGTTATCCAAAATATGATAACCTTGCGGACCGTTAGACAGACTGATAGTGCTAATCAGTAGTCTCTTGGCACAGGGTTTCCCACATCTTAAAAAAGGCAGACGAGACGCGTCC
This sequence comes from Katharina tunicata, assembly GCA_032466195.1. Classification (NCBI taxonomy): domain Eukaryota; kingdom Metazoa; phylum Mollusca; class Polyplacophora; order Chitonida; family Mopaliidae; genus Katharina; species Katharina tunicata. Next base: position 13,408 of record JAVFBZ010151287.1, read on the forward strand.
AGGATTTGTAGGCGATATCTAATCGACAAAGTCTATTTACTTTATATTTGTAAAGCAAAAAGCCGAACATGTTGTAGTTTGTGTGTTAAACACAAATCACAAACTATCAACCGCAAACAGTGATCGTTGATTGAGCGAAAAGAAACAGTTTCGACCTCATTTATATCACAAGTAGTATATATAGGCGTATCCTTGCAAACTTTATTTACAACAGGCCAATAACGCCTGTACATCACGTCACGTGATAAGAGAGATTTCACGATATTCCTACCACTTCCGGGTACATTCTAATTGTATTAAATTAGTTATAACATCAAACGGGATGCTCAAAATGTGACAATTGTCCTGTCCAGTCCTATAACTGAATCAAAAGCAAAAGAAATACCAACAACCACTAATCAAAACAAGGCGCCACAGTTTCGAGGATGTAACCGGAAATAAAGCAGAAGAAAACGAGACTTAGAGAGCCTATACCATTATCCACCAACAACACGAAAACAAGACAAGAAGGGATCTCTTTTTTTGTCTTGCGAGTGTTTTTGACAACGAACTCAGTGACTTGTCAGTTAAGATCTGATAAAACCTTCCTCCACGATTTATTACGCCTCTAAGGGTACTGTTGTTCATTATGTATACACAACCAGTGAATATGTAACATGATTTAGGTCTGACGTCTGAAGTTAATTTTTGTATAGGACAAAGTAAGAAAAAAAACGTCCTCGTTTTATGAACCTTTCGCTGAAGTAGAGTAGGATTAAATGTACAGATACACAAAAACTCTTGAAACAATGAATTGCTATTCGTTATAAGGGTATATTTCAGTACAGTATCTTTCAGTGTGGCCCCTTATGTATTTGCTTCTTTCTCACACGCTCTTTTGAAAAACACGTTTTTCAGCACCTAAATAGCCTAATTATATCAACGTCATCAGATGTTCGTCATAATGCATTGTGGGTAAAACCAGGGGTCTATT
>JAVFBZ010151298.1:3378-88588 GCA_032466195.1 Katharina tunicata
GGGAGTGACAATATCTCAAACAGATTTCCACTGAATTTCAAGTTGCTTTAGCAGTCCCGAAAATCCTTGGGGTGTTGAAAACACACTAAATCGCCATCAATAATTTAGGTTTGGTAATGTCAGCTGAAACGGTGATATAACACACACGAATTGGAACATCAAGGGAAATAACTTCAAAGTTGCTGTTAGTAATTAGTGAGAAAGCATAAGATACATGTACACACTCAGTGTCTTTTGTAGCGAAAGGGAAATAATTTCCATAAATATATAAAAATATCTTTATTAAGTTTGGAGAGCAGACCTTAAAATTGTAAAAAAAAAAATCTACAAATATCTATCTACATTGCACACAGACCTTTTCTTTCAAATTGTGGGTTGTGTCTACATGGACACTTAAGTTGATTGGTTGATGGTTAACTTGATTGGTAATACATGTGTACATGTATACAAAATACACTCAAAGAAAAAACTACTAGCGGTACATTATTACATACGTAATATTAAGCTAATAAGGTCTAAAAGTGTATGAAGCAATATATATATTTTTGTATAAATGTAGAGAAAGAAAATTATATATACACTTGAGGGCTGTCTTACATATATTCATTTTGTGAGGCTCAAAGCAAGAAAGCAAAGTAAGAAAGCACTCTCTTTAGTCTTAGCTAATTTTGTATTTGGCTGGTTTTGGAGATGTTTACGGTGCTCAGAACTCAGATGGTGCTTAGAACTCAGACGTAAGTTTTTGTCTGACAAAAAAATACTAAAAACTATCAAAAACTAACTCAAAAGCTCCTGGGACTGTAGCTTGCATGTAATTTTGGTGTTCACTATGGTGTGATTGTATGTTGAAGAAGAAACTGTAGTCATGTGATCATAAAAAAAACAAAGTAGTAAACAGGTCTATCAGACAGAACTGGCAGACCGCCAACATACAAACCACTCAGTATGTACAGACAAAAATAAATTCATAGCTTACCAAAGCAAAACAGAAATGGGTCACAGCTGAGTCCATTTTAAAATACATTTAGAATAAGGGGTGCAAGGTTTCCTAGAGTAAACAGAGTATATTCCCTTTGATTAAACATACAACTTGTAATGAAAGTGTGAAATATACAATTTTTTTCACCTGTGTTTTTGGAAGATCTGATTACCTAATTAAAGAAAATGAATATGTGGAGAGAATAATAAACCGTTGCTTCCTCAATTATGTCATTTATTTGTTTGCATGTATTGAATTGACAGGTTTATCAGCAATACACAGTGAAAAGGGGAATTAACAGAAAAACTGTGAGGGCCTGATTCAGGGAAATGTTTTGGCGCCCATCATGGGACCCACAATCTGAAGCAAAGCTTCGGCCAGGGGGCAATTGTGTCACAGGTAAGGGAAATGGGTTAATAACAATGACCAAATTATAATTATATTTAACTGTTCTATTATAATTTTTCTGATTGATCATATTTAATATTATATTATATATATTTTTATAAATGTAGATAAAAAAAATATTTTCTTGGCTCCACCGGGATTCGAAACCGTGTCCGGACAGTACAACTGTTATAAAGTAATGTTTCTTCTTCTATTAAAATATGATAATTAAACCAATAACAAAGGATGGACAAATATAATTGGAAATAGGCTTATGCTGTATTTCAGAATGTGTGTAGCAACAAGTAACTGTGGCATTTAATACATAAGTTGTCATTACTAAACTAAGAATCAATCCTCGGGTCCACTTTTAAACAACATGCCACTTTCACAGAGAATATGTACATGTATTGCATTATATACGATTAAAATGTCAATATAATTGTTCCTTGGCTCAGTATCTATCTACATGTAAAAAAACATCAGGCAGTAGATACCCAGTATGTGTTCCATAGGTATGAGGGAAGATGCTGAAAGCTACAAACATCACAAGTTGGTTATACATGTACCTGTTTACGGTTTTCACCAACCACGGACCGCACTTGATCATCATACGAATGAAATACCCATGAATATGACGCTATACACAAAGAAAATAAATGAGCAAAATTAATCAAGTACGTTTGAGTTCATGTCCGTTTCTATGATACATCAGTGAGGATGGCCAAATACTTTCATTTATGCGGACAGTCTGCTGCTTGGTACAAGCATGCTGGTGGTGGCTGAATGTAATTGGGCCGGCAGTAATTTGTGACAGGGCTTTTCTATCCAGATGACAAGCTAAATGGATCTATCCAGTGGATGTGGCTAATAAGGAATAGCATCTGACAGGGCCTTCTAGGTCAGCCATCTCCCCCAATTAATATCCCCAAGTTATTTGCCTGGGTCTCTCAGAATTGAGAAGAATAAAAACTGTTGTTTGCTGCTGACGGCCCTAACTTTGTCAATGTTATAATCAGCCTAAAAAATCTGCTAATCAGTGACTTCTTCATGTTTTATTTAATATGTTGACAAAATAAGTAAGTGACCAAATTTTCAACTTGGGCGAAAACATGTTATATATTTCTTTCATCCAGTAGATCTTTAGTCATAGAGCTTTGCACTGCTAAAATCAGTGCAATATGTGAATCAATGTGAGGGCAATGCCTGGCAAATATCTTTCTGTTTTTGTTTTCAAGGCTTATCGTCTAACTTCAATTTGGTGTTTAGAGTTATTCTCTAAACATTAGGATAATTTAAGTGTCAAAAACTTGCACTGCAGCAAATTATCAGCAACGAAAACACTTTCCAGATCATTCTGGAGATTCAGTCCTATTGAGTGCTCTGTATTGTTATATATGGCTTAAGAATGCATGGTACATGTACAGTTATAGAGAACTCTGCATTGATATTATCTACTACTATACAAGTTAGTATAATGGTGCTTCACTCAGTCAGCTAATAGTGAAGTAGTGATCTTCATATGCAAGGGCGTTTCTCGTCAGTACATGTACCATGCATGTACATGTAATATTATTGGCAGCTAGTGGGGAGATCAGCCATTGTAATTGGTTTGTGGCCTGCTGACCTGGCCTAACCTAATTTACCTCTGCTGTGACTGACATTTCCTCTTGGAACAAAATCACTATTCCAAGAACCAAACAAGAAAAATTGTCTAAGCCTGGCGTTGGTACTTAAGTGGTAGAGAATGGACCAGAGATAAAATGAACCACTTTCTTTCATCAGCCACGCAGGAGCCTAGGCCCATCGGGAGCTCAGGACGGTGATGAAAGCTTATCAAAGAATTCTGCTCAAAATCCTCATAAAAAAAACCCTCTAACCTTCCCAGAATGATAAAAAAAAAAGGGCAACATAGAGTCAGTCACACAATATAGTTACACATTGGACACATAGAACATTATTATGGTTAGTTATCTTTGTCTGCCAAATTTTGTACATTGTAGACCTCTAGAATAGACAAAACCTTGTGACATTTGTTTGTAACACTTTCATGGGTAAACAAGAAACAGCACAATGTTATTTTAGTTATTATAATGTTAAATACTGTCCAAATTTTCAGCTATTAACACTGGGCCTGTTACAACACTTGTATTTTCAACAAGGCAGCTAAGATGAGAGATTGGTTAGATACTATTATTGTGTTGCACTAACACGCTGTGACAGAAAATGAGTGTGAATTTTTCCATTGTGTTAATTTGCCCTAAAACTGGAGAAAAGGTGCTGCCTTCAGAGATTGTCAATTATTATGATTAAAGATGGTCGCCAAGCACCCCACATGAGAGAACTGGAAGAGACAGCCCTGAGGTCATTAGCATCCATTGTTCAACCTCCTGCCTTTTAGATGGCCAGTCATAATTTGGTCTCCTCAAGAGGAAAGGCAAACCCCGCCCATGGCCTTAATTACGTCTATTTTCTGCCCAGGAAAATCTCATAGAGATTCTCTTGAATTCAACCCCTAAGGTCAAATCTGGCCATCAAAGAAACGTATTTGGAATTCACCCAGGCCTTGTGCCAATTGTAATTCATTGGTCTTCTTCAAAAGCGTTTGAAAAAGCAATAAAATAATAATTATTATACTTCCCTGAAAGTACAAGTTAACTTCATTAAAATTTGTATTGAAAGAATATAAAACAGGAAGTAGATATAAGTTTGTTAAATATTATATTCCAAAATGGATTTACATGTCTCTCATGAGAATCTGTAAGGCTTATGTAAAGAGATGAAGCTTTTAAGACCTTAACATCCTTCATTATGAGATTTGGTAATTGTTTTTACTCTTATTTGAAAAGGCTTCTGACATTGTTGGTAACATAAAATAGTGTTGGCTTCATAATATATTGTGTCAAGAGCAATCACACTGGCACAGGAGAAGCGACTAATTAAAACCGATACATAATCTAATTTTCTAGATAAATTCTCAGACAAGTTTCTGGATAGATCTTAGTCTTCAGGTGTAATGGAGAACCTACATGTACAACCATCTCATTAAACGGCAATAACAGCCAGGTGAATGATGAAGAATATCATTTAGACCAAGAAATTAACGCATAGGTCCATAAACTAAAGATAATGGCAGTCATAATATAGTTATTACTGAAATTTCATGAAAAAAATATTTGCTGATTGTTAAAAAAACAAGTTAATTTTAACATCTTATAATGTTTTGATAGGTAACATTTTCACACCTTCCTGTAAATAACATAACAAACTTTGTACAATACGAATTACGGAATACCCAAGGCTTGCAGGTGAACACCATATTTTTTATATAATTTAGTTTAATACACAAACGGCATTTCAATGGCACAAGGTGTTGTTGTTCTTGTACAATGTAAGTAATCAGAGCTTGAGGACATAAACAAAAGTAGAACCTGGAGAGGCAACCAACAAATAAAACATGATACTGTTCATCAATTTTGCACCTTTCAACTTTGGTTATTGCTACAAGCTACCCTGAAGTTATACTTGTACCTAAACCAATGTTTTATTCATTAGCATTATTAAGATTAGTAAGTCGTCATATAATGTAGGTGACATACTCTTGAGTACGACGTTAAACACCAATCAAACAAACAAACAAATCTTCTATTTTGTAAAAATCATACTACATGTACCTTACCTCAGTGGACCTTATAATTTTGAACACTGATTTCGCTTTAATCAGTGAATTAAAATGCTACTTTTACCTGCCATACCACAATTTAAGAATTAATGATGGGGAATTTTTATTTTTTTTTGCTGAATCTCATAACGTTTTCATTACGTTCCCCTGAAGTAACCTCAGGTACAAGAGCCGCAGGTTTACACAGGGTAGTAGTAGCTGATTTCTTTCGGTTGTTAACAGTTAAGCTTGGAATTTAAATAAATTTAAATTATGTTATACATTTAGGTTTGTTCAAGTGTTTCTACATGGTACTAGGAGTGCTCTGTTCCTGTATTCCACTTTATCCCTGGGTAAATTCCACAATGCCCCGAGGGCTTCGGGCAAAGTGGTAATTTGTCTTAAACTTAAAGCTTCATATGAAACAATACAAATTAATTCTTTATTGATTTAAAAAAAATATAAATAATATCAGATTAGAACCATCTAAAAAAGTATCAGTGACAATATTTAATCAGAACATTCGTTCTGTGACATTAGAATAGATAAAAAGATTTATTATGTCTCTTATTGTCTCATGCAGTTATAAGTTCTAGCATTGCATTATAGTCATTATGAGTTCCGTTTTTGTGACATGTAAATTCAGTAAAAACTTCAGATAAGCTTTTTTTAAGAATCCTTTTAGGGTAAGTTACATGTACATGTAATATGTACAAGATTTTCTGAATGAGAAAATGACAGACAAGACATGCAGTTGATGGATGGACTAAGAGCATTAACAATTTAAAAACTATTCTGTTGGAATTTTTTGCAAAGTCAGGCAATAGAGAATTGAACAGGACAATCAGATAATTTTGATCCGTGACAGAGGGAGGGCACTGCAAGTGAACACAAATTTCATTCTTTACAATTCGAGTTAGATTAGTTCAGATATGTTTACAAATTACTAATAATCTGAAAACTTCTGGGCAAGTTTAAACAAGATGACAAGATGGCTTGCACATCTCATTTGATTCCAACATCCCATTTTTACATATTTTTAAAAATCTTTGCAAACGTCAATATCTCTTAAATGATTGTTATTTATAAACATATATTTATAGTTATGTGCCAGTGTGATTACTATTTATAAAAAATATATATTTTTATGTTATTATTATACAATGAATGGATACTTATCTGATAATATGTACCTATAAATTTTCTTTTATCTGATAATATCATACCTTGTTAATCAATTGATTATCAATTAATTATTTTAAATACTTTGATTTAAAGAAATTTTTAATATTAATTATTAATGTATCTGAATTTTGTACATACTTGTTATTGTAATTGCATTGTTTAAAATATATTGTTATTGTTATTGAGGACTACAGGGAAGACCAATTAATTTGACTGTGTATATTTCTCATTAAATAAAGTTTATTATTATTATTATTATTTGATTCCTACATCTTCAATGGACATATGGTCGTCGAATTAGCTGCTGTTTTCTATTATAACAGCCTGGTTTCATTCTCATAACAAAAGAAGTAAACTTTAAAAATGAGTAAATCTAACATGTCATAACGAAAGAGCATAATCATTGAACTCTTTTAAAGCTTGTAAAGAGTGACAGTGATACATTATCCCCAATTACTTAAGCCAATCGATTAACACTTAAAACCACATGTGATGCCAGTGACTTTCACGTCAAAATCATTAAGGGTATTACACAATTTGTACAAATTCACAGAAACGATAGAAGACACATGGATTATGGATACCTGATATGAATTTACATAATAATCAGTCAGAGCATATTTCTTCATTGCATAGCCAATTGTTTTTTTTTTTTAGCAATAAATCAAAAGTTGCAACACAGTGGCTCTGTAACAGGGCAAACATGTAAGAATTATCAATCATAATATTTTACTCCACACGCCTGACTTCCATCTGGAGTGTTTCTTTTAGCGAGAGTTCGTGTTACGAATACACATTGGTTATATGGGGGGTTGGTGGGACCTGATGAAGCAAGTAAAGCTTAGATAATAAGTTGGCTCTGTGAAATTGAGAAAGCTGAATATGAACTTGGTAGCGGGGTTAGACTGGCAGAGAACTGAGGTGATAATTATGTCTGTGGATGGATTGGCAGACAACCAGGATTATTTTTCATCATATTAACCATGCCTGCACGCTTTTGGGAAGAGGACCTAGTTATGACTGAAGAGTTATTCCTCTTACGTAAACATGAATGAATACATGAACATAACATCATTACAGGAGACAACAATCCTTTTAAGTATCTTTAACTGGCAGATCAGATTTCAGACTTGAAAAAAAAAAGAAGAAAGTTATATATCTGTCAAGGACTGCTGCATGTACAAGGCAAAATCCTGTGTTAACTGTTAACAAGCAGGTATGTGTAATAGGAAAAAGTGTGCATGCATGAACGTGGTGATTACACAACTACATGTTTCATTAAATTTCATTTCAAGCCAAAAAAAACCCAAATTTTTTTTTTACTGTGACGGACATTTCCTGTTATGGTTCTGACATCTTTGTTTACCGCCCAAAAATGAAGGAAATCGGAAATTCAGAAGATACATCAGTAACATGTATGGATTTGTTTGTTTGGTGTTTAACGTCGCACTCAAGAGTATTTCACCTATTTGACGACTAACTAATCTTAACAATTTGCGCTGTATGGTGGAAAACCGAGAAGAAACCTCGTAAAAACAACCCTGCGAACTCCGGAGTTATACCTAAGGTCCACAGGGGGGATCGAACCTATTCCGGGGATACATGTATGGAAGTCAAGTGTATAATATAGTATGTAGTCTAATTTTTTTAAATCTAACATATTGTGTTAGAAATAGATAACTATTAAAAATTAAAATATGTACATAAGTAGTACTGTATTCACACATGTAACTTGCATATTTGTTTCCAAAATTTCCTAGCCTGAGAAAGAGCTGCGCAAGCCACATGGGTACAGCAAGTATCCATAACATTTGCCAAATGTGTGCTGTGACAGCAGTCACAAATCTGTCAACCATGGCCGCCATTACTAGGATGTGACAACAACAATACACGGGTCAACTAGATCAACACCAAGATTTGAAGAATACAATTTTTGATATGGTTAGCATATCATGCATATGCATGATGGGAATTGCATTCATTTTGGTACAAGTGATCCCCATGTGACGACGAGACATGATGTTTGCCAAGAAGGATTTCTTACAGTCTTTGAGACATCCATGAAGCCCTTTTCAATGGCATGCCCTGTTTCAATCCAATTTAACATGGAAAGTTCAAAGAAAGGGAAATTCCAAAAAATGTCAAATGAGACACCCCGTTTCTCTGTAAAAAAGCTATTTGAGAAATGTTCATTTCAGTTCCTGGATAATTCTATGCTACAGAGTGAGACTACACATGCATGCTTTATCGTCAAATTAATATTTAAAAATGACATATTGTACCATGTTGCTGTGTACATGTACATATGCACAAAAAGTTCATACAATCATTCAATTATCTGAAAGTAAAGAAAAGAAATAAAGAGTTACTTACATATTCTTTAACATTTTTCGTCCTGACGGCTTTGTAGGAGGCATAGGCTGGGTAAAGGGTCCCGAACACTAGTCTGCAAACAGCATAGAGGTAAGGAACAATGAAAGCTTCAATAGACAAAAGGAATTCCTTAATTGGGGAGGGTTTGGACCCCATAACAAACCACCAAACCATTATGTGTCAGTGGGCAGAGGACAAACTAAAATCACTTCCTCATAGAAATTCTTTCAATCTGTAGAGTCATGTAGATCTAATAATTCTCTGATCATACTGCAAGTACAACTGTTATTAACCATCTTTACAAAATTCACAATCCAGAACAGTTATTGATCTCAATTGTAAGAGATCACAAATTCATATCATTCTGTATTGAGAGCAAATTCAGCGTGCTCCTTATCAACTTGTTCTGCAAGAGATTCAAACAAGTTTCATCACTTTTGTTCATTGGAATTGTCCACGTTCTTTCTTGAGAAAGAAAAGGGGGCCTGTATGTGGAGTCTTGGTCCTTTAAAATGAATATCTAAAGATGTATCAAACTACAATTCAATATCCAATTAAACCACTGCTGTGCAACATAGTGTTGTTGTTGTAGTACTTGTCTCAGTAGGCTTCGTGTACTTGCTGTAGAACTAGAAGACGAAGAAACAGTTTTGGGTCAAGGGCAGACTATACTATAAACAGTTCTGATCTATTCCAGTACAAATGGTCTCTATACTCCAACATCATCGTCACGCCCTTACTGCAGTTTTGTGAAATCAGCCCATGTACTTTAACCTTGGAGTGTATTCCGTAGCACTTGTTTATACACTTCAGTCCGTAGCATGCTTAAAAGTTATTTTCCTTGCGCATCTGAAATACCCACATGTACAGTAAAATATAAGCTAAATTATAACAAATAAAATGTTGATACTTAAAATATATGGGTATAAGTAATCATATAGCTCAATCTGTCTTGTCAAGTTAGTTAAATCACTTATATAACTACAAAAAAGCAAACCATTTCAATGCGACAATCGTAGACAAATCACCCTAGAACATTTATTCATTAAAGCTGGAAAAAACAAAATTCATGCCTCTCTAGACGAAGCTCGATTTAGAAATGAGCACCTATACAGTATGTATGCTAGTGGTATTTTAGCACAACCGTAAGGAAAAAAAATCAACACAAATTACATGTACATAGAGCCTGATAGATAACAAGCTTAGTGTAACAGGTCATATGCACCTAAAGTATTGTTGCATTGTTTGTTTTACACACATAAGAAGATTTGGAACATGTATTAAAGTACAATAGGTGGTAAGCAGTCACCATGTTAACAAGGATAGATATTGAAAATGTTATGGTGATTGAGAGTGAAAATTTGTCAAATTAAATAACAACATAAGAGAGTTGGGAGAAGGATAAACTGATTAATGTATTGTTAGGACTGAAATTTTGAAAAGGTGCTTTGAATGGTTTTGAACCAAAATAATTCAATTTCAAAATACAGTTGAAAGCTGAGAGACCAACAAGTTAGTAGTTACATGTAAGTACTTAGAACAGAGGTATAAGCTATAAAGTACGGTGTAACATGGCAGCATGCAAATAGCCTTTGGAGTAAACCCGCCTAGAAGCTGACCTTTATCAGTAAATATCAATGGGATGCAGCTAGTGGTAAACACAACACAACAAAGTAATATGAATAGTTTTGATGCTTGAGACATAGGAAGTAAAAATAAAATGGGCTCACCAATAGCATATATGGGTAAACAAAAAATAAAATAATACTGACTAAGGGCTGAAATCCCTGAATGCTACATTTCATTAAAATTTTAAATTCTGATTTTAACATTGAGCATTTTTCTATACTAATTTCTTGTTAGCGGAGGTCTTCAGTTGCTACTGATTAATGACCGAGATTCTTTCAATTCAATAGCCCAAAAATTTCACATTATTATAATTATTTATTAATTTGATTGGAGTTTAACATCATATGTAACAGATTAAGTATTTTAATATATGACGACTTTGCTTTATCAGTGTCTGATGGAAGGCCGAGAGGAAACCTTGTAAACAAAACAAAAATTCACAAAATATTACTATTAGCAGCCACCAGAAAACTTTTTTTGTACCTCTAAATTGTTACAAAGTATTATCAAAAGACAAAATGTTTTCAAAATACAATACAATACATATTTGATACATCTTACAGATAGGGCAAAAAACATATGGTACACTTTAGTTATTTCAGAATGGTATTAACGTCAACAATGCATTTCTGATACCTTCTGAATATCATTAAATGTTTATGTTCGAAAGTATACTACTAATGAAATGCATGGCAACAGGTGTTGGTTTTTATGTGATTACAGACAGCCAGAGACGAAAACTACATGAACAGACGTGCAGGTCCCAGGTTGTTGGTTCCATATTATACATATTAGTCCAAACAGTAATCTTATGTTGAAACGTATTTGGTGCCTGTGGTACACCCACTTGAAAAGGCCACACTAATGTAATAGAACTGGTAGGTACCAATAGGCTTATCTTTCACCAAAACTTTTACATAGCTTATCTTGAGGCTACTTCTTATCCATTCCCATCTTCTAAATGTTTGAGGCACTGGAAGTACTAAGCTATCTTTCGAAACACACAAAAGACTTTTCATGTACCTATACCCTACAGCTTACAGTATGGTACTACAAGACATCCATACCTAAACTGAATGGATAAGAGAACATCAACATGTTGGAATAGTGGAATACACAGTACATGTCTTAAGTTTGGGGGAAGGAGGAAGGGAGGGATGGGAAGGTGTTCATCTGTGTGTATTTGTTTCTTACATGTAGGTGCACACACATAATTACAGAGGGGGGCCAAGGGAAATGTGCCAAAACAGCTCGCTTCAGCAAACCATGCACCAGTACAAGAAAATCCCATATTTAGTTTATGTTGTGCAGAAGAGTCTAACTAACACCTGACTGCTAACCAACCAAGTACTCTATTTTTTCCCTGTCTTGACCTCATTCCGCTTTTCATCAGGGGCAGGAGAAACGTATTCGGAATCCAGATGGTTCCCATAGCAACACAGCAGATTACCAAGTCTCCTGTTTCGTTTACATGGATAACCTTTTAGACCTCAAAATTAACAGATCACATGATGTAGTTCTATCTTACAATGATTAATTTATACAGCAGAAGTTTTTTTTATATTGTTTTGTAATATAAAAATATCAAAATATGAATTACTCCATTACACAAATTCAATTTTTTTTTCTTAACATGCAACAGGAAACATAGAGAGTCAAATAGATAACGTAAATGTTGAGACTAATCTACAGGGAAAATGAAAGCAATGTAACCTCCTCTGAACAATACAAATTGAAAAAGATTTTAAGATACAGGCATTTACAATGATTTAGCATTGCACAGTAGTGTAGATATGTAGTACTTTGTCTATTCATACATGATAGCTTGAGTATTGATGGTAAATAAATATAGCTGCCAAAACAATGACTGACAAGCATTGAACATAAGACACATTGTCTTAAAATGAAATAATACAACAAATAAATGTAAAATGAAATATTGTTATTCATATTGACAAATACAATTGCTTAACACTCTTTAATAGTATTAAAGTTATATATTTGATTGTTGTTTGAAGTTCTCATCAAAAGTATATGACATATATATAAGCTTAATTATGAAATTAAAAAAACCCATTACAAACAGAACTGCTAGGTTATGCTAAAGTAAGGTAAAAAAAGAAACGGGCAAATATTAATTTATATTATTTATATCTATGGTCATTAATGCAATCTTACCTGAAAACCTATACCCAAAAACCTAAATATCATAAAGGTAAAGTTTTAACAAATTTTAGATGACAGAAACCTTGTTTCCTTGCCACTTTGTGTGTATGAATATGTTTGGTTGGCGTTTAAAGCTGCAATTAAAACCAATGAGTGAAGGAAATCTCCCTCAACGAAACTGGCAACAAAAATCACCATGCTACCAAACTACACTCCAAGACATTTCGACTGCTGATTCCAAATAGCCGTTTAGAAATTAAAATTTTAAAGTTTGCTGGAAATTTGTCCTGATAAAACAGATAATTTAGCGGAAAATTGAAACGATAGCCAAAGTCTAAATCAGTTTCTAACTCAAAACTGTAAAAAGTTCTGTTCATATTTTCTTGGATTTTATTTTTGGGGTTGAAATCATTAAGTTCGTTCTGTAAAATAGTATATAACTGTCTACAGGCGAAAATGAGACGTGACGCATACATTTTAGATAACATTCAGTTGGAAATGTAAGATTAACTTTCAATATCCATTAACAGCAAACCTCAGACATCTATTTCAAATAGTATTTGTCGAGTTTCTGAAGCAAGAACAAGTTGGTTTCATGTGTGATTTGCGACAAAAGTGGCCAAATATACTTACATTACCAGGCGAGATATCAATGCTGAAACCATCATCAACTATTTGTATTGCAGCTACTCCATATATATCCGAATCTAACACTCAAAACGAAGAATTTGTTGTTTTGTTTATCGCCCAATTTTTATCGTTACAATGCAGCCATTTTGAAAACTGACGTCAGCAGTACCAACTTGTCACATGACATAAACACTGTCATGCTTGTACAGATCAACACGTTGCAGTATTTTGACTTCTTGGTCCCACAAGCAATGTATCTGTGTTTTTTATTTCCTTATACAATATACTTGCAATATTAAATATAGCTTCTACAAGTGCATATTGTGTACGTTCATAAAAAAGAAGCATGGGTTTCAAACTTTCAGTGTGCGAAATATCAACCAAAATGAAGGTGTGTATTTGGCAGTGAAGTTATGTGCAGACCATCTGTCACCGTTTAAGCTCCGCCCACCAATACTGAAGCAATCTATTTCTGGGATTAAGTGTCTTTAATTTTTTCCTGTAGAAATTGGCAATAGCCTCACATTTGCTCAGAAGCAGTGATTTATTTAGACCTAGGACGATCTAAATCGTTTTGTAGCCCGCAACTACTTACAAAGTGATTGATGGAACTATGTTTGGCAGCGCGGAAGAAAACAGTGAGTGTTGACCTCTGACCCAGCCTGCTGACATGTAGGTGGAGGCTGTATTCTTACACAGGCACTGCCTAAATGAGAGAGGGAAGACATTCCACAGAATTTTGTTGTAAATTTGTACACAAAGTATCGTGTAAAACACGAATATGGATACTTAATGGATGAGATGGCGTTTAAGTGTAGAGAAGAAGTAGTAGGCAAACGTTTTCTTGCTGTGCGAAATGCGGGAAGGTTGAAATTGAGTAAGATTTCTGAGTGGGAATGGTTGTCGGGAGTTGTACGAGCTGTTTCATGTAGAGATTCCCTCAGTACAGAACTGCTGGTAAGTCGTCTTTGCTATCTCCTAAGTCTCTTCATTTAAAAAATGAAATGTTTTCCGAGAGGAATTTTGCCAGACCAGCTCTTAGTATCGTAGAATGTTTTATTTCCTGTTAATTACCAACATAAATCTACTTTACGCCACTACCAGTGATCACTGGTGATTTTCATATTGAATCTAGCGGGTTTACGTCCTTGGAGTGGTGTATCGGACACTGACAGTTTGCCGAGATGTTAAACACTAACAGCTACATAACATTTCCGTTTAATGCTCTTACCTTTGTCTTGTAATTTCATTTTTAACCGTACTTTCTTTTCTTCCAGATAATTCTCGCATGAACTATGTTTTATGATCAAATTCTGTGACATTTGTTTATTTTATTTATATCTTTACGTGTTGTTTTAATAAGGCCTACTGTACATTTTACGGTAATACCACTGTTAATTTGAAATCTACTACAGTACTCATTTATCTTCATTTAGCTTAAGCTACCATAGTTTACAACATGATACAAAAATGTAATATACATGTAGGCTGACGAGTGATTTTTTTATTAAATATCAATATGTCTTTGTAATATCATGTCATAGTTAAGTTTATTTCATTTTCAGTTTTTCAGTGCTTATTTGTTTTGAAGTGTACTTTCTAACATGATTTTGTTTATGTTTTAATTTATTTCCCCTTTATTCAGTCATCTGTTTTATTAATTTAAATGTTCTTATATTATTTATGCATTTTTTGTTTATACAACCATGGTTGCATACACTATTACAGTTCTGTTTATGATTTGTTTCAGGTTGAAATTTAACAAATTCTGTTTTCAACTGTATTGTTTTCATTTTGTTGATGCGGTGACTTATAGTATGTCATTCAAATGTAATACACAAAGAAATATTTATTTAAAACTCTGCCAATTTAAATGAAATGAACTAAGGGTACAAAATAGCTCAGTTTTGTTTTGTTCACTTTTACAAACAAACAGTCTTGTGCAATTATTTTTTAGACATCAAAAGCGGGAAATAGTTTTGTATCAATCAGTGACATGTACATATTAATAGTTTATATGTAGGCCTACTTCCACTTGGTAGATGTATCAAATATTTTGTGTTTAACTTTAAGATGCAAACTATTTTAAATAAAGCTATGAATTAGCCCATTAAAATAAGTGAAATAACCTTGGGTGTATTAAACATCAATCAACTAATTTATTTTAGGACAGTTAGTTTCAAGTAATTTTTTTATGGAATTTTTTTGTTTATAAATGTCATTTTTTCCTTTAATGATAAACAATAGTTTGAATGTAGTTTATAAATACTGAATAAAAATACACTAAATATAACCCCAGTTGATGAATACCATCCATCCAAAATGTCTTCATTTATTCTGTCTTATATGTCAAGTATTCCCAACAAGTTTGACAAAATTTGTAGCAGTCATTTTTTTTTTATTTGTCCTGTTCACATTCAAATTATACATAGCAGTTTTTTTTATTTATCCTGCTTGCAGGAAAATCAGACAGACAGATGAACAGACCGCAGCAAATTTATAACACTGTTACAAAACTGTTACAAAACTAGAACAAAAATCATTTTCTGATTTTATAAGCATATTTTGTAGTTTTGAAGTTTCTAATGTGAATTTAATGTATCTGCTGGGAAGTGATATTTTCTCAAAAGCAGACGGATTATCTGTTGCTGAAATTATTATGCTATCATGTATCTTAATGTGTTTTTGTTTGTCCATTACATCAGTTTAAACAAATTGTCTGGCATTTACTGTCTTTGACCTTGGAAATCAGCTATTTTTTGCAACATGTTGACCTGGTTTCATGAGGAACAAATTTACACCTTTAACAAAATAAATGTATCAAACTTATAATAGTTACAGCATACCCAATACATGTATACATTATTTAAAACAATTTGGCTTAAAGATACAATGTTTAAATTTTAACCTTGTGTTTAGATTACATCATAAATTTCTAATACTGTTAACTGTTTGTTTACAGCTCTTGACAACTAGGATTTCAAATAATTTGATTTTTTTTTGTTCAAATAAAGAGAGATGAAAATCACCCAGATGCAGAGTTCTGCACCATGATTAGTCTTCCACATATCTGTTCTTGACGAAACAGAACATAAAAATTTGTTAAGATCATGGACAATTACTATTAAAAAAGACAGAAAGTGCATGCTAGTAAAGTGCCATGTATCATTGTTTTACACACAGTTTTGTTACTAAAAATCAGCTTCCTATAAAGTATCTGAACAAGAGCTTTTACATACGAGTAAATACAGAGTTCTAGTCTACTATGTAATCCATGATATTATGTATAATGATACAGAACAGAATAAAAATATGTATTTTTAAGTTTTTGCACCTACTGATTTTAAGTTGTCTAATAAAGTGATTTTAAATTCTGTATGGCAAAATTGAACTCTCTGAGATATTTTCTGTATCAAACCCACCTCGCACATTGGTAACATTTGAAAGTTAATTCTATTTATCAACAATAGTAGCAAGATTGCAGCCAAATTCGAAAATCTCACTCGATATAAACCTGAATTTTGTTTGAAAATGAAAAGTAAATGTTAGATTTGATCAATTGGAAAACTGCTTTTTTTATTCTAAAAAGCAAGAAAGAACATATTTATAGTTGAACAGTTCTTGCTTTTAAGACTTGATAAGACACATATCACATATGTTAATTTTAATACAATTCATATCTTTCTCTGTTGTTAACCACCGGTGTTACAAAGTGAAGTAGCTGAATACCATACATAAAGTTGTTTTGTAACAAAAAAGGACTCTGTATTAGTAGTCTTCAATATCTCCTTTTGTAATTACTTGGTCTTTGTCTTGTGACATTCATTGTATTCTGCAGCAGTTTTTTTGTCCTTCATGTTGTAAAATTGTGTTCATGTCGTTGTTTCAAGTACAAGTACATTCACCTATCTGTACTTTACAGATAATTATAAGTTCAACACAATATCTGTACAGTACCTAATGTTTAAACCAGAAGAACCAGTTGCTATTTTCTACCTCTTTGATAAAGGACGGTGTATGATTAGAATCAAGTATTTGAAATACTGCTAGATGTATCATGTACATGGTTGCTTGAACTTACTGTAAGGCAAATAAATCCCTATAAGGTATTTACATTATTAGCCAGTACTGTGATAGAGAGGTACCTGCAAAAAAAGTCTACATTAAGTCCTTCTATACTATAGAAATACAAAATTTCAAAACGTTCACCATATTTTTTATGCACATGGCATATATGCTTTTAAATATAAACCCAAGCACAAGATTTTGTGACACAACACAATCTTTTGTGTTAAATCATAGAATATATCATCATAAAGAGTTAAAAATATTAAGTTTACTGATTGCCAGCAAATCCGACTGCCTTTTTTTCTAATAGAATGAATAGATTTAAAGGGTCCTGTATGAAAGATCTTCATATTAGAAGTTTAATGTTTTTAATGTCTTTGTAATATATCAAAGCCAGTATGCTGATTTCATTAAAGCTAAATGCAGCATAAAAGTACCTGCCACAAGACACGACACTACCGTCACTTATATGTAGATAATGTCATTAACAGGAAGCTAAATTTCTCAAGCATTAAGTGTCTACCCTGTTCAGTCTTATTCGTGAGACTCAGTAGGGTTAAGTTTCTATTTAACACAACTGTCACATTTTCAGTCTAGCAAATCCCTAAAAAAATTGTATAAGCATGAGTTTTTTTGTAACATTAGTTATGTTTTTTCTGGTTGTATAAATAGGTATTGTGTTTGCCTGGTCAGAAACACAGGGTTCAGGGGGTAGCTTTATAAAACTTTGTACAAAAGTGTTTAATTGTAAATGACGTAACATTTTGGAAGTACAATCCAGGACGGCACCATATACGATCAAAATTCTCAAACAAAGTTACATGAGACTTCATCTTTAACTACCAGCATTTCTGCCAAATGTGGGACTTTGGAGGTAACTAATACTTTTGAAATAAAAATAAAGTGACCTTTTTTGACAGAGAGGAATATAAACACTCATAAAATCATGTAGCCTGTTTCAGGTTGTTTATTTCTATAATTAACTGACTGCTAGCGAGAGCAGGATTAGTCACCATATACATACTTTCAAATTAAAAACTAATAGCCATGGTGTATTACGATGGTTTATATATTTGTCTATTTGTTTGTAAAGAATGTACATTGTACATGTTTTGAATATGGACATTGGCATGTTCTAATATCCCCAGCCAACCACCGACCATTGTTCAGTAAGCTGAACATTTGCTGGTTGTTAGATGTATAGGGAAGGAGTTCTTTCATAGGCTAAGGAAACAATTGGACATGATTGATGGCTGGTCGAGAAAAGTGCTCTAATGATTCCGCCGCTCCATCTCTGCTCAAGGCTTCTTCCTAGAGCGAAAAGCTTTCTTATGCCGTCCATTCCACTGGCTTGTTCTGAAATAAGCTGGAATGGACCAGGTTCTGTATTAGAGTCGTTGTAATGCCAGTCTCATAAATATAAATATTACAGTTTTCTTCATTATGATAAATTTCTGATTGCGCCTGTGAATATCTTGTGGAATCCAGTATACATTAATGTATATACCATCATACATTACCTTAGATTCATTCAGAAATAAATTGAGGTAACAATTAATTTTAGTTATCTTTTGAAATTTGAATAAATTGCTAATTTACACTTAATTAATCAATAGACACGGGATCCGATAAGCCATAGGTTTAATGTGTTTGTCGTCAAATAAATTATGTCAAACCAATAGTTATATATATGTCTACTCCCTCTTGATTTACAGTTTATGAAAAGAAAGAGAACATGACATTTCCATTTTGAATCCTGCTATAATGTGGTTGTCATTTAACTCCTATGATTCAGTTCAATGCATGTGGGTCTGGTATGCTTGAATGGCGATGCTGGGAATCTTCTGTGGGTAGTGTGAATTGCAGACAATACATTGGCAATACGAATAATTACAGTACAAGCTATGATGGGCAAAGAAAAGCAGCCACAGCAGTGATAAACTGTTTTTCTTATTCTGAAATGAATGCTCACATAATATGATATGAAAGGTTAAATTCTCCCTATGTCAGGAAATCAGATGACTATGTGATAGTTCTTAACTTATACGGAAGAGAATTTGACTATAAGGTTAGCACATAATAATCACCTCTGCTGCATGACTGACTAACGTTTACAGGACAGAAATAACTACCAAGGAAGAAATTATTACGTTTTTCAGCTACTTGTAAAATACTGTGTCTTGTTATTGCTGTTGTTTATGATCATTTATATTAAGCTTATGTGTTGTACTGTACAACTAATGTATGTTAAATTCATTAAGAAAGATGATATGTTTATGAATCATAAATATATAATGTTGACCAGGATAAAATGATTAAAAGGCATCTGATATTCAGTGAACATTTTAATATCTGAAAACTGGTTTTATTTGCTGGCTCACTATTTCAAGTGTATCCCATTTCTGTTTCTTTAGAAATTTGCTTTATAAATAAACTGCTTTCATACGCGTTACAGTGCTTATACCGTAGTTGAAAAGGTTGAGACAAATATAATGCGGGTTAAAACCAGGATTTGAATTTTTGGTTGTTGCATATATATGCAGCAGCACTGTTCCCTCTTTTGCTTTATGCTGATTGCAGCTTCAATGCTTCAATTGGTTGAGATTGAGGCACCATAGTAAACTGTCCAAATGTTGCTATGCATTACTCTGCTTAATTTGTACACTCTCTGCTGCTTGGTGGTATTGGTAACAGCTGATCGAACATAATGCTGACAGCACACAGAGCTGGGAAATATGCAAGGCGCTGGTGTTTACTGCGAAGTCAGCCCAGGCAACCAGCTTGTGCCCACTGACAGCTGGCGTTCAGTTTTGAACAGCAGCCCAGAAAATATGTCATTACATGTATCTTTTTACTGGTAAAACCTGTGTTTAAAATGATAATAGACTTTGTTGAATCTAGGCTGTTATATAATTACTTGGCTCATAAATCTTTGTTTTCATAGCTTCTCTCAGCTCTTCATACTGTTAGCTGACAGGTCTTAAGATCAAGTGTAGTTCTTAGCAAGGCAGAGCTAAAAAATTATTAGATTATATATGGCTTTGAGTATAGTACAGCTCCTATGTACATGCATCATCGACAATCATCTGGTGTCCAGAGCAAGTAGGAGCAAATGAACAGTAAAAAAAACAAAAAACAAAACAGGACCATTGGTCATAAAAAAATATAACTATAAATTCTTAATTTAACATGTACACATTTCCAAGGTTTTCGGAAATGGGGATCACTTGTGACAGTGTCTTTTCAAATTGTACTTACTAAGGCAAATAAGCAGTTTATTCATTATATTTATGTTTTCTTGTCACCTTTCACCTTATTTCCTGAGAGGAATGTTTCAATTGCTGTTAGTTTTCACCCCAATTTGCCCATACTGCCTCATGGAGTTTCCAGCTGCTTTCACTTCCAGTACTCTATCAGTATGAATGTCCATGTACACTATGGCAGAACATGCAGGGGGAATCTGATATGCCCATGCTGTGATTTCAGTCTTAAAAGTAGGGTAGACAGATGTAATAAAGGAGGGCCATGGATGATTCACCAGCGATGGGAAAGCCCTTGCACTGGGGACATCAGCTGTGATTGGATTGTACCTCTGTTGACCCAAACCCCACCAATGCCAAGACTGCCAGCCCACTTCTATGATTTCCCTCTGCCTAAACAAAACCACTATTAACTTCTAGATTGATATGCTAACAAGAATTATTTTTACATTTTGAATACAAAAAGTTATGGTAGACACCATTGTGTACATAACTGGCTGGAAAATGTAATATGCGTACAAATTTTGTCCACCAAACTTAGAAAAAAAGCTTTCATGAACGAATACTCTAAACTTGAAGATGTGAATTTTGATATTCATTTACTCATGTTCCTTGGGGTCTTATTAGTGGCATACCTGGAGTAGAAGGTTAAACACTGTCAGTAATTAACTCTTGTTCCTGTACAGCGGTGTTGCAGCTTAAATCACAATAAACACAAAGGCAGGTTGGAGTGTGGATACATTCACATGCAAGGTGTACTCTTATAGCATATCCTGGGCTACATGTACTGTACATTTATTTCACCAGACCATATGTGCATTAAAACTGTTGACAAAAGATTTACAAGGTGTGGTTGAAGTTACCACTTTCTCTTCAGCAAGAGCCAGTATGTATAGTGGCTTCTTTATATGGCTTCTATTATGTGATACAGTACCCATGTATGAAACTGTTCAAACCCTTAGAACTGCAAATTAACTACATTATTTCAAGGTTTAAAGTGGAGGCTGGGTCAATTTTTTCTTAAGCTACATTACTGAAATAGATATGGTAAATACCATAATAATTCTAATTTTTGTTTCATTAAATATTTGAACTATTAAAAAAAAGTGTCTTTAGTCAAAGAAAAAAAACCCATGCCCAATAATAATATTGTTAAAGCTACTGTACATGTACATATTTGTCTATGTTTAATTGTCAATTGGATGCCTTTTGCTGTATAATCCTACAGCGTAATGGAAATTTTACTTATAGACACTGGTCTGGAGTAGCCAACACAAGAGTAGTAAGCTATCTACATCATCTTGTTATTTTGGATCCATTTAGTCAGTGATTTTTCAGGTTTTTAATTTATTACAAATAGGATCAGTAAAATATATTGTGGTTATTTGTAATTTTATGTTATCAATAACTAAATCTGATCCCCATGTCTGATTGTATTGGTATTTTTCTCTTTTTTTTTCATATTTATATATAGAATGCATTGAGTATGTTATGTGACAGCCCTGTCTGTAGTGCATATGGCATATGTTATTAATGGCCTATAGAAGTGTTATTGATAAAATCCACTATAATGGTCGCCAAATATAGCTACATGTAGTGTATTCTTCTGAGATAAAAAGGATAGGGAGTTATGAGTAGTTGAAGCAGGTGGTTTGACTCTTAAGATAAAGTCTTCTAGAATAGATCAAGATAACAGTTTGATATATCTCAGTATAGTGTGTTTTTGTGGCACCGTGGCTGGCATAAGATTTTTAGTTCATGCAATATATTTGTGTATTTAAGTTAATTAGATTGTTTTTAGCAATTATTAGTACACAATATGTACGTTTACACAATATTCATTTCAGGGAAACCCCATGCTGCTTGGTAATGAAATTGACACATTTAATCCAACGAATGATCAGGAAATATGATATTAAAATCGTCAAGTCATACATTTATGATGTATAATATTATAATTAAGTTAAGACATCTTAGTGTATCTTGTTTTACGTGAAATAACCTTAAGTACGACATAAAACCCCAAACAATCTATCAGTTTAAGCAAAATGTTATTATTATTCATCCATTCAAAATCAAGTTCTACATGTAGTTACTAATTGTTAATACAAGTTTTCTGTTTGTATACTATATTTATATACTGGTGTAATGCAGTTTTGTTATTCTCAACCAGTGACCTACATAGGAGCAGGTATATGGGTACTTGTATATAATAGCAAGAAAAAAGTTGGAGCAACACAAACATGTTATAGATGGGTCTAAATTAGAAGCTATACTGTGAGAACTCCAGCTTTGAAAGTAAATTATTTTCTGAGAAGAAGATAAAAATGGAACTGTCAGATGAAATGAATGACCACTAAATTCAGCAAAAGCTTGAAAGGCTTAGTTTCAACACTGTGTAAAAGGAGTACTTGGATACTAACTTGCAATTAATGTAGGTATATTTTAAATGTTACATTGGGAAAGCAATATACAATAATACAGTTTTCCTTTTTTTTTTTTTTTGTACATTGTGTTTTATGAGGTTTTACTGTTGATATTTGTGCCTGTACAACAAATATATTGTCATATTTTTATCACTTAAGTCGAATGCAAAGTTGTCATTTTAGTGAAACACTCTTTGAGTACCATGTTTGCCAATAATTAATAAATCTAATAAAACATGTAAGGTCATATAAGCAATCAAAGTTACGGCAATTCTTTTCTTTTTGTGTTTTTGGGAAGGGGGTTGGGGCCAGGCTGGTTATTATTAGTGTTTTATTATCCTTCCACCTACATGAGTTCCAGGTATCTTGCTTAAAATGTATGCCATATGTGGATATATTACCACACTGATATAGCCTGAGTTATTCTGTCACCTTAAAGGTCAAGGTCGTTTCCTCTGACACCTACACAGGTAGAAAGGAGAGAAGACTGGAGGGCTGTTTCAACAAAGTGACAATAAATCCCACACTCTCTGTCAATATTAGTCCTGCTCCCCCTTTTTAATTGAAACCCATCTGGACATGTCCTTAAATTCTGGGTCACTTGTATTGTACACAAATCACAGGACTACCTTATTCTTTCAGTCATCCATTTGAACTTTTACTGGGAAATAAATTGTTCTTACATGACAGAAAAAAGAATCCTGTTTGATTTTACAATAAGTAAAATAAAGACAAAAATGATGAACATGGTTTAAGAAAATTTCATTAATGTACTTAACTACTGTTACTGATTATTTTGGTTGATCTTATTTTTTCTCTGAAATGGTAGACATTCCAATTGTACAAATTTGGTTCAGTGAGTAAGTAGGACACTTACAAACAAGTTTTTATCTATGATATGTAGCTATGTCTAGTGTTATTGAACACAACAAAATCATTCTTCTGATTATTCATATTTTAAAAATACTTTGTTTATAGCTTATTTGTTTGAATAGAGAAATCCTTCATTAATGACCTGACATGGGCAGCAAATTTTGAGCTTAAATTCAGGCTGCAATACTTAGCATGATGAGCATTATGTTTCCAACACCGCTTACACAGTGCTTACAACTTAGTGACTACATTATTGGAGCTGTGTATTAAAGTGTCGCTGTTTTTGTTGAAATACACCTCCGCCATATATAAAGTGAACCTTATGCACACATAGCGTTTAGCACCAATCAATCAACAATATTGTGTCTAATTGTGTTTTTAGATATAATGATACTCCATCTCTTAACTCATTTTTATGCTACATTTATAAATAATTGTTTTTTTAATGTACTATGTGTACATATATATGTTCATCCTTCCATTTATTTTTTTGCCTAAAACACTACGGATTGATGAAACCTAGGTGGGAGCCTCCTGTATTCTGATGCTGTCTGAGCTAAGGAAGCCAATTTGTTTTGGTGTCCTGTTTTTTGTTCCTGTAACTGTGTTCTCATCTGTGTTGACTGCATAGGTCAAAGTGGTGTCCGCCACCCATTGGGATGTCACACCGTCACTAAAGCATCCATGTACAAAAGAGAGTAAGATATCATGTTATGTTACTTTTAAAAATAGACAGCAAGTGTCTTCAGAAGCATTTTACATCGACAACGAAGTGAGACTAATGAAAATTGTAAAAATGACTGTTTTAGAGAGGATTGGGCTTGGTTTGTTTATTCTTAATTCTGATGTATTGCATATATTTATTTAGTTAACTAAAAGCGAGTGATAAGATTGGCTTGTTTTCTAACTATAAACCTTCATGCCAATAACAAGGCTTACTAAAACATGTCTGGGCTGCTGTATATTACTAGGTCTTATATTAGTGCCACAATGTCTGTGTATGCATTCCAGATGACTTCACTGATTTAAACTTTGCTAATCACATTTTTGGTAACTGATGAAGTAACTCAAGACTTGTTTTTCTCAAACAAGCTAAGAACCAACTAAGTAAGGCTCTGTACAATTAAATTGATCAACTCTGTATAAAACTGTGTCTTTGCCCCTAGGGTTGTTCATACCTTCGTTTAATTACACACTTGTTTTTTTTTTCTTCCTTTGTAGCCATTTACACACTGTTCGTTCATTATCCATGATAATAAAGTTCATAATACTCCACTGATGGGTATAATGAGCATGAATCACATGTGCATAACCTCCTGTATTGTGTGATAATGTGTCCTGTGTAGTGTACAACCATGAATCAATGTACTGGTTATATTCATAGTACTATTCGTAATGACTGATATCAGGTTGCGGCAAGAATGGAAATAACTTATGAATGGTGTTGATTAATAAATAGTAGCTCCTGACTTTACCTAAAATGAAACATAAATTTCACAAAGCGTTGTCCCTTTCACTGGACTTGACATTTTAACATAGATTTATTTATATAAATGAAAAATATTAAAATTTTTAGACTGCATATTGCACATTGGTTTTACATTAAAAAAAGGTTTCTAGAACATTTTAGTTTGAAACCTCATACATATCTTAGCCACAGGTTCAAAGTGATATGTTTCATCAAATAACACTTCAAAAAATATTTTGTGACTGATTTTTTGTTCCTATATTTGTCCAATGTTAACGTAATCCATTATCTGTTTAAAAAAAACAGTTTTTTCTGTAGTGTTATTTGACGAAACATATATGATACATATCACTTTGAACCTGTGGCTAAGATACATGTATGTATGAGGTTTCTAACTAAATTGTTCTATAAACCTTTATAAAATGTAAAACCAGTCTAAAAATTTTAATATTTTTCATTTACATCAATAAATCTATGTTGAAATGTTGAGTACAGTGAAAGGGACAACGCTATAGTTTGGCTTTGACCATCATTGGATGAAACGCGTTTCTGGTGCCATTTATTCTATACGGCACACCAGCTTCAAGGTGACAGATACAGTCATACAGAACTCAACTGAGAACTGGCAAGCCGTTATTGTTGGAGACAGACTGGCTGAAGCCAATGTTGTGGTATTCAGACAATGCTGCATTTGCATGTAGCAGGTGCTTGTTGAATTTGACTTTATAAAGGTAAATATGTACAAAGATAATAATGTGCAGTGGGTCAGTTCATTATTATCACACTCAATGCTAAACATGTAGCTGTTTGTATTATTCATCATTGGTTATTCATGCAGGTAGCCAGTTCTTATTTAGACATACAGGTGACCAACCTGAAGTGATCGGGCAAAACTAGATCATTTTCCTTCATATTATTATTAATTTCAATAAATTACATTAAAATGTAAATGTATATCCTTGTCATTTGTGAAATTTTATCATATAATTACTATGTATTGTCATTATAATGAAACTTTGAAAATCAACTGTAAGTGAGTTTATGAATATATAAATATTTGCACTTAATTAAACTTTTCAGTTTGTATACTGAGTTAGATTGTAATTTAATATTGGACCATG
This sequence comes from Katharina tunicata, assembly GCA_032466195.1. Lineage (NCBI taxonomy): Eukaryota > Metazoa > Mollusca > Polyplacophora > Chitonida > Mopaliidae > Katharina > Katharina tunicata. The sequence goes on from JAVFBZ010151298.1 coordinate 29,605, forward strand.
AAAAGATTTCCATGTAGGTGCATTATCAGATTCATCACTGGCATCACTCAAACAAAAGTCTTGCATGCACCACAAATCTGTGTTTAGAATATAAAAAAAAAATTTATGTGGATTACGATCAAAAGTTTAATTTCTGTACAACAATCCTGGATCTCTTATAGGCTCTTAATGACAGTAAACTGTTGCTGTGAGGAAGCATTTTGGATGTATTGTTCCAGTTGGGGAAAGTTGTGTGTGTAGTGTGACAGACTAAATGTGAAATGAACTGTGAATCAAATCCATTGATTTATTGGCAGATCTTGACAAGTGACATCTAAACTAGGAGCGGGAAATCCCTCACAACACACATTAAACAGGTCACCTATCGGTCATTGACTATATTTATATTTCTGTTCTTTGTCAAATGTACAATTGTTCGCGGTCAATGGACACACTCATTTACTCATGCATGCTACAGCACATGCTTCATGTATGTACATATAATGATCTATCTGGTAAACAGAGAACGATATTCACATACATGCAGTGAATATACATAGTACCTGTTGTATATAAATTATTTAACAGGTTTAAATTAAAAAAAACAAGAGATTTTGATACTAATATTTACTACTACACTTTTATAATTAAGAATTTCCACTAACTGAACAATTTATAGTAAGTCTGTAAATAACTTCCGGTACATTCACTTTTGTCCGGTTAAACTGTGCATCCATCAGATCTACACCTTTTAAAACCAGAATTGTTGTTTATTAGTTTTTAGGATTCTAACTATCAATTGTTAATAATTGCAGCTCATCTAGATTCTTGCTTAAAAAATTTATTAAAGAAGTGATGTAGGACTTTATGTCTGGCTACAGTTTTATAGCATGGCATTGCCAATTTTTAGATTGGGGTGGAGAGAGACCTTAAAAGCAAAAAGTCATGTTTCTTATTTAAAAAAAAGTAAAAAAATGTTGTATTGAAAGAAAATTGGCTGTTTTGTAAAGGATACCATTCTTTGGTGTAACTCAAGGGCACCTATTTAAGACCAAACTTATACAGTTTAAGTACAATATAATTTAAATGTCAAGTTTTGTGATCTTTTTACACGAAGTAGTGAAATAAGTACTGGTATCTACAAAATCATTAACAAAAAAAAAATTTTAGTTAAATTTTTATTAGACTCGAAGATAATATCATGTTCTTTTTTAAGCAGTTCACTGAATTGTAATGGTAAAATTGTGTATTTTTTTTAAACATTTTGATCACAAAATTTCTAACAGCAATAACATACTGCTAGTGCTTGGCATTTTCTATGCATTTGGGCTTTTAGGACTTTGTAAATGTAAGACTTATTTTCATTTTTCATGCTGTACTATTTAAATTTTTAGAAGGTATAACACATGACGGCATATGTATCACATGCAATTTGATAACTATTCTCTGCATGTATGATGTTAGGGTTTTTCTGCTGTGTGTGTCAATTTTATTGTGGTTTGAAAGAAATTTTTTTGTACGGTCAAAACTTGATATTCTCTATATGGAAACTGTTTGGCCTTGGCTTTGAAGTGAGGCTCAGGACTGACATTAGATGAAACGGAACTATAGTAACATGTAGACAGCTGTTCAACTGTCAGAGCCCATTAAAATTCCACCCGCTGAGCTTAATTCCCCAATAAAAACTTATCTTAGAATAAAGAAAGACTCAAATTGATAGCATACATGAACCATACCATTCAAAGCATAATGAGAAGAAAAAATACTTGGTAAGGCTTATATATATGTATCATAATTTAGAGCCCATATACTATGTATGCATAACCTAGTACTAGATACATTAACATTTATATGAACCCAGACATTTCATTATACTATCAGTAAACTAATTTTTCTGGATTTGTATATACTACAGTACATACAAGTAGTATTTATACTACATCATACACCATACATGTAGATGCTTTGGTCAATCTACATGTAATACCACAATGACAATGATACCTGTAAATCTAAATAAATTCCATTAGTCAATATCATGGACATAAAAGGCTAAGAAGTAAATAATTGGAGGCTGTTTACTGCAATAAGATCAGCTAATTATAACTGTTTCTATGTATTATGCATTGTACTAATTATAGTTAGTATTTTGGTTTATAAATGAGCTTGAATATTTTGTTTGAAATTTTAATGTAATAACACGCAGTTCTTTTCTTCATTTAATATTGTGTAACGCATGAACTTGGTGTTAGTTCAAATCTTATGCCCTAGTTTATAATTTTCAAAGACGCTTTTTATGCAACAATATTTTAAAGTACATTAGTAAATACTAATATTTTAGTAATCTAAATTAAATAAAGCTAGTTCAAAGTTCTGGTCTTTAAAGTAGCAAAGATGGATAAAATTCACATACATGTAAATAGAGCAACAACATGTACATCAAATTCCATATTGTGATAAAATAGTACATTGAGACAATTCTAGTTTCTCAGTGTGATTTTGTATGCTGTTGCCAACTCAGTTTTGGTAGGGATGTCTTTGTCCAGAATGTTTTTTTCTTCTGTTATGTTTCTGTGGGAATTCATTAAGCTTTCATTTCAGAAGTTGAAATTAAATGTCAGGAAATTGACAAATGGCATTCTGGTAGAAGTGTTCCAAGTGAAAGACAGTTAGTGTTAGAGGAAAACTAGTTATAGAAAGCATGCATTGTGAGCTCAGAGATTGATGTTTCTTTATGCTACTTTTGGCTTCTCCATTGTGACACAAACTTTTTTTGACATGACCAACCAGCAATTCAAGAAGGAAAAATTATTTAAAGACAAAAAGTTCAGAATCAATAAACCAGAATATATGTCGCTTCCTCAGATAATAACTTCATTATGTAGCGACTGTAAAAACTGTATATAAAATATATATTTAGTTTTCTTCTGTGTATAAATTTCTAAAATCAGTGTTAATGAATAAAATTTAAAGCTGAGTATATAATTATATATAGTAAAGAAAATGTCTGATCAGTGAATTTCTCATGTATACATGTATTAGAGATATAATTTTTTGGCAAGTACTCTGGAATAATCATAACAATACTATGCTTTTTGATAGTTTAATTTTTCTGTACAGACTGATCCAAACATTATTTACAGTCTTTTTGATACCCATTATGGATTACCATGCAACTATTAGCATGCTGTACCCTGGACCTTGAAGTAAATGCTAATGGAAAACTTATCAAAGGCTGATAGATTATGTATTTAACATTATCCAACGGAATTGTTGAGCTTTAGTGTTGAAACCATCCTCATTGTATTCCTAGTTGAAATATAACCCCACCTTCATATGGTTTCATTTTTCAGTTGTACTTTTAGAATAACAGGTGAATTGTGAACACAGAATATAATGGGTTGGTTTACCTATATTCTACCTGTATCATTGTATGTGGGGTAGAGCCAGACCTTTTTGTTGACTAGCTGTGATGAACCTTTTGTTAGAGGTTGAAAGAGCATACAGAGTACTTAGAAACATATGCCTATCTATCTTTATATACTAACTATCTACACCAGTTTGCATGTGACAGGTATTGTTGTTCTTCATGAAAATACATGTATGTATAGTTGTGATCTGGAGGCTATATGTATATATATATGTCACATTGTGTGTCTAATAAAATATCTTTCCTGAGTAAATTGGCAGTTTGGCATGAAGCCAAGCCAGTAGTACATACATTTACTTAACTATATCTGTACAGACTTACTTACCATGGTACTACATAAATATTACAAGTTTCAGGAGTTTGTGACACTAAGATTGTATATAAGTAACTATGTAGTGTTAGACAAATATAGGTTTCTCCATTATCTGAGGCTTAATCATCTGCTAACACTGTAGAAGTTGAAACTTTACCTATTATGTTGCAACTCGTTGTAAAGTGCTAAATATTCTAGTCTATCTTGACTCATTTTTTTTGTCTTGTCTTTATATGTCACATGTTTTAATATTGCTAGAGATTTACAGAATTTGTAGACAATTCGCTTCTCCTTCTGCAGGTAACTTATAATTGCATATTATATTTTACTGGTTTCATGCAACCTGCTTTCTTGTTTGCCTCAATCAGTAAATCACTATGAGGTAAAACAAATGTTGAAGTCAAAATTAGATAGACAGATGACAGATTTGATTGTTTGGAATGTGTGCAAGTTGGTGCACATAACTGCACAAATACTCTTCATGAGTTTGGGAAACAATATTTAAGGGTTGATGTTACTTCTTTAAAAGTTATAGTTGTTAAGTTCATTTTGTCTGTTATAAATATAGAAATAAGAAATTACTGCTTTAACATAATTCAAAATGAAATGATTTACAGGTATAACTTATCCATGCATGTACATACCTACATGTATACTCAAATACGGAGAACACTATAAATAATATATTCATTATTTTTTTAAATGTTATATTTTGATCTAAAAAAAGTGAGAACAGATAGTATAACATTTAAAGATTGTACTTTTGCTGAGTGGGCTATGTCATCTATATTTTTGTATCATGGTTTAATTCTAAGGGGATTACTTTAGTTTAAATAAGCCAATCCACTAATTAGGCCAACATGGCAACATACACACTAGAGATAAACCCACTTCCATTTTCCAGCCAATGCTCATGTCTATTTGGCTGTGGTTTGTGATAGCCAATGCAAACATGGAGTAGTAGTGATAACACTGATATTAAAGAACATGCTCATAGTCCATAGTTGTAGGGAAGGCAGTACACTAACTGGTTCATCCTACTGGGCACTATATTCGACTTGACCTCTAACCTTTCTAACAGCTCTTGTAAGTAGGTCATGCATGTGTATGTCCTAACTATAGGCTTGTGGTATGTGATTACAATTTGCATACAATATATGTTTGACCACTTGATGATTCTATGGGGCCCAAATGAAAATAAACTCTATTCAACCATTTTATCCCCATGGTTTTACAAAAAAAGTTACTTATATGTGAGTAATATCAGTAATCAGTTTCCCTGGCTTGTAGAGAAAGATACGCAACATTTCCATTGCATTCTGTTGTTTCACCTCTGTAGTTCAGTCATTTAGAGCTCTGGCCCTGCTATCCAGGTATCTTGGGTTCGAATCCTGCCAGAGAAAAGCAAAATTTTCTTGCGCTGCATTTATAACATATACATTTTTTTTTATTGAGAGGAAGACAATTTTGCCTACTTCCACTGGGATTCGAACTATATATAGATGTATATAATTATATGTCACAACTAGATTATCAGAATAACTTCAAACAACAAACACATTTGTTGGTAATATCATAATGTAGATAAAAAGAGACTATTTCAGTGTCACTATGTCAGTGCTTACCCAAGAGAAAGATTTGTTGCCTTTACCTGGATGAAAATTTTGTCTCTCTGCACCATAAGCCCCTGCAGCTCTGGTGGTTAGAGCACTGGTCATGCTAGCCAGCCCCCCCTGGTTCTTATTCGTGCTGGAAGCAAGCACAATTTTCTTTCTCTACATTTATCAAAAAATATATATATTTGTGTGTTTAAAATATGTGTAAATATCCCACCAATCAGTTTTGTTTACATGTCACATCTTTGCATCATTGTAAATAGATGATCATGTAGAGTGGACATTTTGGTATCATAATTTCTTTGGAGACAAAGCGCGTAGGGAAGCTACTTGATGGTACAGTTGATCCGCCATCCTTATTGGTATATGAGAAAATTGCTGATGCAACAAAGATCTTTGGGAGGTTTCCATTTTTTTTTTAACGAAGCACGATGTATGCATTGTGGCAATATGTGTCAAATACCCTTGAATGTGATATAAACAAATAAATCTTATGCGCAGGTAATTCAATATTTTTCCCAGTGTATACAACTTATACATGTATTTATAACACATTCTGCTAAGTACATTCTGCTAGGGCTTCCTGTGCCCTATGAGGCACAAGGAAGCCAATCGGTTGTGATGTCTTGTTTATCGTATTGTAAATGTGCTGTGGTGTCTTGTGTGTCAGCAGTGTCATTTAGCGTTGTTTTCTTGGGCTGGCTTGCCATTATATCAATGAAATAAGTGCAGCGTAAAACCCCAATCAAAGAAACCAACAATAGCAAGGTGTTGAACAACAACAATAACAAAACATGGTTTTAACCTGATTGTGATTTAGTTATTGTTAAAAGAAGTACACGTAATACGGCATCCTGTACGTGTAAAACATGACTGTAGCTGATTCTGATATTAAAAATTGGGACAATCTTGCAGAAGTTTGAAAGGTACATCAATACTGTACCTGCTTTTGTGCTTTGAGTTGTCATTTTTTGTTTGTAATTTTTTTTTAGAAGATTTAGTGTATGGAGGAAATGTTTTGAACTTGACACAGACATTTGGCTTACTGCTCCTAACTGACCCCTGTGAGGATATTTAAGCCAGGAATTCCATCAGCTGATTCCTGCCACTGGACACACAGCCTGGTCACTGGTATCCATGACAACCACTTGTCTACAGGCCTCTGTCTGTTTGCCCATTTGCAGCTTCTACAATGTTGACAAGATTTGGTTTAGACTTGAACCAAAGCTGTGGCCTACATTTCCTCCTCACATTTTGTCCAGGTTTAAATGTTTAAAGAACATGATTGTCAACAGTTCTGACCCATTTTCCATATTCTTCCATTTTCATATGAGAATTAGCTGCCCATCAAAGTGGTTGACCATGACATGCCTGTACATTTTGTCTGGGCCGCTTAGTGATTGCTATTAAACTTGTAAAACTTGCTTGATACATTCTTCTGTATGTGGAAAAAAAAAACAACCACAGAATAATGCAAATTTCCACATAATACTAAATTTTATTTTTTGCATAGTTATGTCAACTTATGGACATTCAATAAGAAATAAATTCAAGCAGTCACCGAGGCTGTTTCAATGCTGTTTTACAGCAGGAGTATATTTAGGCTCTAGCAGTGTTGCAAGTAACTGTAACACATGTAGATTTAATACAGGCTTACATTCAGAATAACGGAATGAAACATTAACAGATCTATGAAATGTGTGCTTGTATGGCATGGCGCATATGATATATTAACATTTGTTCATGCATTCTGTGCTGCTCTATGCTTTGAATATCAAAGCCTTCTGTTTTTTCCCTTTGCTGAGCTTCATCTTGTAGAGCTTTTATTTCTAGTGGCTGAAGTATTGTGTATTTCTATTTATTCTGGAACATGTAATTAAAGTTGGTTTGCTGCATCTCTCAGGAACTGTCCAGACACCAAGGTAACATGCTGTCTAACATAATAGCTTCTTTATGAGGTCTGGGGGATGGCTGTAGCCTTATCAATGCCCAGTCCTTCCCACCCGGCTCCAGCCTACATTAGCATCTATAGTAGTATTTATTGATCGGTACTAATGTAGAGGCAGCCCAGTAGGGTTGAATCAAGCTCATTGTATGAGCTGAACATCGATCATCTACATCTGGCACTTCTTGTATGGCTGGGCGAAGGTTGTAACCTCGTTATTATACACACCCCCACTCTCCAGACTGAAGAGAAACACAAATTCTTACTCTGTGTTCATGGTGAATAATGTTCTAAACATTCCCATGCCATCTGTATAATAATCTTTGAGTTTAATTCCAAAGTACTACTTTTTATAAATATGCTACAGCTGAGGCCCATTTCAATCTCTATAACTGATTTTTCATGAGCATTTTTATGATGAACTTTTTATTTGGCTTAGGCATCCCGTCCTTAATTGTGCTAGCCTTTGTTTTTTGAGAACCCACTGGGACTTGTGATTCGCTCCAATCTAATGGTGATATATTGGTACTACTTTGTGATAGAACAGCTAGCTTCATGTTGTAGAGAGTTGGAAAGAAACTTAAAAGAAACAAAATCAGATGTTTCGAAATTTGATAACTAAAGAAATTAACAGAGAGGAAAAAGTTGGAAATACAAGATATTGTTAACAAATTACAAGTTATAAGCTAATTGTTGAATTATATCAACTTGCATCATGAAATGTGTCCCTTGTACATACAAGTCATAATATATGCTGGCTTGTATAAATCCAATACAGTTAAGTATACTTATACAAGATCAGTTGTACTCAAACTACCAGACAGGCTGAACTATTTATAGAGAGTTTTCTGAGTTGTTTTGCTCTCTGAGCTAAGGGGCATCAAAAGACTGAAATAACCTTAAGTAAGGTGTAAAACCATAATCAATCTACCGTTTGGTCCGGTAGTTAAAGCGCTTTGACTAACAAATGATTGTGTTTTCGGATATTGTCAACAGAACTATTGAACTAAACATTGCTGCATGTTTTTAGTAAGTGTTAGTTGATTCTCATCATGCGTTAACATAGATATGTAAATGGGACAGACAGCAAAAGATAGCATGTTTGTATAATTTATTTTTAGACACGTGTTAATTTGCAGTTAACTTACAGTTAGAATATAAGGCACACATCCAGTGTTTTTATAAGTAAACTGTGTATTTCTAATGAGTTTTTGATACAGAAGATAGTACATCTTTAGTACATATATATGTGCATGTTTGAACAAAGACTGTTTAAAGGAAGTATAGGATTAGAGGTGATTTCACAGGGAAGTGGCAAACATACTGATACACTCTAATTAAAAGGTCATGTTAAGTGGAAATTATACTTGTCACACTTAACTAAAATATCTCACACTACAAATGAGTAAATTATCAACCCTGTCCATTTGTTAATTTGTTATGGTAGAAAAGCTGTGTTGTTTCATTCCAGAAGCTTCTTTGTCACCTTTTTTCATGAGTGACCCAGTCTGTTTATTTTCTTATATTTTACATATATTTTACCCAGTGAATGCCACTAATTCTACAACCAACCAACTAATTAACCATCCCAGTGAACTCATAAAATGATCATGTGGACATTTTCAAACATTTTAGGTTTTGATTTTTTATTTACATATTGAGTACTCAAAGTAAAGGCTTTTTATGTTTGTGCATTATTATTTCTAATAGTTTTGTAAAATATTAAAGTCATAATTGAGTTACCGTAATTGTATTGTTGCACTGGTAACCCACCATGTTATTTGAGTTTGACACATGTAATAGTTGAGCAGTATTATATTTATTATTGACTTTTTTGTGTACGTTTCAATGCAAATGAATTATTCACCTTTGAAACACGAATTGAATGTTAGGGTAACATAAGTGGTTATTAACTACCAAGTGATTATGTATAATGTTTTTATTGCTTACATTAAGTTACAGTAACCAACAATTACCACAGAAAAAATAATTACATATTTAACTCCTCTTCATGTGGGCTTGTGGAATATAAATAAGCTATGAACATTTTAATTTATTTATATGATATAATTTATTAAATAAATATGAATTTCAATTCCCAGTACGATATCTTCGCCAGGCTATGTTATATTATTTATTGTATGTACATGTATGTAATGGACATCTGTGTACAAGTGCTTTACACATAGTGAAGAGTTACTTCCCTTTCATTAATACTCCGTTGCTGGCTGCTAGCACAGTATACATGTATGTGTAGATAACATTTGGAACTTCCTGGATGACACTTATAATATATTAAGCTTATACCTGTGGGTTTCTATGTCTATCCTGACAAGGGTTTTAAGTACATTTCCTCATCTTCTAAATGCCAGTGGAACAACACAAGACATTAATATAATTAATGAAATACTACATAATTTTGCGATGATAGCTTAATCAACATTTCACATCCATACATATACATATATAGCTAACATTTGTTGTATGATGTATATCATATACCTGGATTATATTATCCTGGAGACTTTTGTTTACAAAGTAATGTTAAAAATACAAAACTGTTTTCCTTTCTGAATCCAATGCCTGCCTACACTTTTTTCCTGAATTTCTATCCTTTCGATTTCTTCAGTCTATTCATTTGACAGTGCTTGTGAGTGGATTAATAGGATGTTAGTTGCCCACTGATAGACATCTTCTTGGAGTTATTACTGCTTTATAAAGAATGTATGAAAGTTGTTTATGTGTTGGTGAAGCTGGCTGCTATACTGGTTTCCTTTTTATGTGATCAGATTGGGTAGGTAATGTTTTTCTGAAGGCCCATCTGGTAGCTGTTTAATGTGTATGTGTTAGTTCAGATGGAGGTTTAGATGTGTCAGATGATAGGCTGTCACTTCTAGCACAGCCCCTGCTCTTCTCTTTCCAGGCCTCTCTTCAGCACATTACACAGCCATACAGACATGTTTATAGCTTCGCCCTTGCTGGATTTCTATGTCTGGTGTAGAATTTCAGCCACTTTCCCACGGCTATTCTCTCCCAATAAGAGCTGTCTATGTCATGCTGCAATGTTATTACTGTACTCAGTAAATCTTCAAACAACTATAAGAGATAAACAGAATTAGTTATTTCAACTAAAACAATTTTAGACTCATGGCATGTGTGTTACTCCTGACTAAAAGTAAAGTTATAGTGTAAAACAATTAACTCAATCATTATTTACCAGTGTGAAAGGTCTTCCAAATTTTGTACAAAAGCCATATATACATTTTTCAAGTTTGCACATTACTGTAAACCTGAGGCGAATTGATGACTTGCTCATATCAATATGTCACTTACATAGTATAATCAGGGCAGGTCAGTCTTTGTTTTCGCACTTGACACTCACCACAAAGAGTTAGAGAAGTGACTGATTATCCTTTTACAGGGCTGTGCCCATTTATTTGGACTGGGTAAAATACACCCATACAGTGCTATGCTTTCAGTGTTGACATTTGTATTAGGCTGCACTTACTTTGCTTGGACTATGCCCACTTTCAGGAGACAAGGTGCTATATGAGTAAAATAACAAACACTGTATTGAAGCGTAATCTAGTAAACTGATAGGGGGTCAGGGATATAGTTAAAAGTTAAAATTGTCCTAATTACTCCTACTATTTAACATTGTTTTCAGTATGCTTCAGGACTAGTTAATATACATATATGTATATTAAAATGCCCATCAAAGTATTTAATCATTTCAGCCTATGCGATTACCTGTGTAAGAAAGTACCTGTAAGTTTAGGAATTATTAGAGCATTTACATGTGCCCTATTGAAGAGAGAGGGATTGAGCTCCTGAAGGGTAGGGTTTTAAATAGACAGCTCTGGTTTCCTCTGACTGATATACAACTGACATAAACACAGTTTACCTGACTCCATTTCAACCCCAGTTTGCTCAACTGCCTGAGGGCTTTTTGCCAAACCAGAAATACTACTTCATCTTCGTCTCTAACATAGTGGTTCATGTAAGCCACATATTTCACCTCAACAGAAACCAATCTTCATACACAACTTCTTGTAAACATAGGACTTTTACATCAAGGTATTTTGGTGTATCCTAATTTAGCTCAAGATATCAAAAATTTTCATGGAAGCCTTTTTGTGTTCATGTTCTACAATAAATTGAAAATTTGTCACAAAATATGTTTTTTCTATGTAAAAATGAAACCATAAAAATGCGCTACAGATTTCATATTAATGCTTTATATATATGTTTTTTATAAATGTAGAGAAAGAAAATTTTGCTTGCCTCCACCGGGATTCGAACTCGATATATATGCTAATGAAGTTTTTGTCATCTTTGACTCAAATTGACTGTTTTGCTCATCTTCCAAAATGTTATTTGTAGCTAAAGTTATCTTCAAGTAGATGGCAGCCAGGGCGCATGTGTGTTGTTTATCTACCAAGGATTTAGTTTAAATGTGATTCATGGAATACTGGAATGTTTATGATAGGGCTGGTATGATGATGGTTCCTCCTTAATTCTGTATAATAAATTGATTATGTCTAACAATTTTTTTTCAACAATTTATATTAGCTCTTTGTTAGGGCTGTTAATTTAACATTAACTGGTGTTTGTGTAACCTACATGTACATCTGACTAATACAACCAAAATGACCACAAATCCTGTCATTAGCATCATAAATATACTTATAGGGAAACTAATTGCCCCCTAGCAGAGGCATGGACAACTTGTTGGATTAAAAGGCCATGTTTTGCTATTTTACTGATTTTTTTTTGGCAAATGCAAAAATCTAATAACTCGTCCAATAAATCTTAAAAATATAAGAATACAAAAAAAAAAAGAGTCATTCAAGCAAAGCTTTTGTTTGGAATGCTCTGGGTTCAAACATCCTTAGTGATCTTAGGAATGTAAGCAAAGTTTCTGGTGGATGTTGAGATCCACAAGGTGATTGTAAGCACCAATCATGCGTCAAACAGATGCTGGTTAATGTTGAATCTTTGATAACTGATGTAAATTTCTATTCTGAAGATACCCAGTGTGGTGGTTGTATGTCTTACAAGGCCTACAATCTGATTTAAAGAAAATATCTGGTCTCAATGTATAACCTTTATTGTAATGCATTATTGATGCTTTGATGGCAGTACATGTACATTCGATACTGTATATAATCTAGATGCCTGTGCGTCCCAGTAGATGCTTATGCTACTTTATATAGTTTGTCTCAAATATGAGGCAAAAAATTGCATTCCTCCCCACATATTGTAGTTATTGAATTGATTTGTAATCCTTTGAGTTTCAGAACCAACACTGAATTCATATTTTTGTAATCTTAACCTCAGTAAAGAGCAATACATATGCATTATCAATCATTTGAGTTTAAATACATCAGATAATTTTTGTTGTACAATTTCATGGCATTTTGACTTTTCTAAACATTTAAAAACTTGACACATGTCAACATTTTTTGTTTATTTTTGTATATAAATTATGCTTATCCTTTGACCTCATTTAACAAATACATATACATGCGGAGAAAATTTGTATACCTGCCCATGCATTGAGTTCCCTATTTCAACTTTATGACACATACAGTGTGACCTATACATGTATCTGAATGCAAAACATGAGAATAATGTTCCAGACCAGTTTTGTACATATAAAAGGATGGGGTTCTCCCAAATCATGTCAGATACTTAAAAAAGACACATTTTTAATGTAAAAATTACATTAAAAAAATAATACAGCGTCCTTTGAAGGAGCCCTCTTATATTCCTATTATACTTATAATACAGTTCCTTATTTGTCAGATTAAGTATCTTTGTAAAATCTTGCAATTTTTTAAGAAATGTGACTGAACAAAAAGGCTTCCATTCATGATATATTATGAGAATTATAAAATAAGTTACAACTATTATGTAAAGGACCTTGACGTTCCTTACTGTATTGTTACCACTTGAGATTGGTCTATCTCTGAACAGCACACCGGAAGTACTGAAGTGAGTTTTCCCATTGTAAATATGTAAAATTATATTTACGGATATTAATGGACTATGTGATAAGCCAAGGTCTAAGTGAATGTGTTAAATATGTTTTACATATATTCCCTGGGGTTTATTCAAGTTATTTTCTAAAAAATTGTTTTTTTTATAGCATAATATTTCAGCAGAAATGTATAGAGAAAAAATATAGTTAAAATTTAATTTGAAAAACCTGTTAAGTGAATCAATGATAAACAGTTACAGTACAACACAGTACAGTAGTATAACACAATATAGTGAACATGCCATGTTGATGAACACTGGCAAAAAATCTGGGTTTAAGTTCTGGACACGTCTGTCAATCTTGGTTTTTGGGCTTCTATCACTAATTGAGTTCAATTTAATTTAATACACACTGACTGCGTGAAATATAATCAAAACATTTCAGCCTCTTATGTTTAAGCATTTCCTTACAAATATAGAAACATATTCCTGCCCACACATTGTAGTAATTGTTTTTAGAGTCCAGAACAGATGTAAACATCATACATAAGCTATTTGTTTGATCAGTTACCTGTTCATGACTTTCTGTTTTCCTTCAATTCTGGGATAGCCTCATTCCGTGTCATCATGTGGGCGTGTGAGTCTTGGCATGCTTCTGAAAATGTGACTTCTCCTTTCTCCCTTCAACATCTCCCTTGCTTGGTTTATATATGTTTGATTTTCTACTTGGATACCTGAATACACTGTGATTTTGATACATGGAAAGAAAAACATTTCTTTGATAAATTCAACACTTGTTTACATTTGAGGATTTACACATGAAATGAGAAACTGTCTCTTACAGCTTCAGGTTGTTCAATGAAACATTGTCTGCAATGCACTGATGTTTGTTTCTCTAGCTGTAAAGGACAACTATGTTTGCCAACATTTCAGGCGGGGCCACACGTTCACTTTCTTTAAATATACTTCCTAATATGTTGTAATATCAAAGGTTATTTGTGAAGTGACCTTTTTGACCATGTCTTTTTAACTATCTGTTGTGTTATCGGGTAATATTTAAATGTCTTGTCCTAGTATCAATGTGCTTGAGCATTTTGTTCCCTGGTACCCTCTAAGCAGATGGGCATCAGACAGCCGACTTGTTTGTGGAGTCCAGTATTGTTTGTTGCTATCGTTGTTGACTGTGGTTTCCTTCATTCATTGGGCCCTCTGGCTAAGGGCAGCATGTTTCTAGATTATATTCATGCTATCACACTTACACTTAGCACTGGAGGAACAGTATATTCCAACAGCAAAAACGCTAAAGTGACTACATATTTTATGGTTGTGTTAAGAGGCGCGCTCTACTGTTGGAATACAGCGCCGTCAAATATCCATTAAAGTTAAATACCCTTCAGTACGGCGTTATATGACGGAAATAACCTGCGTATGGTGTAAAAACCTCAATTAAACAAATAATATATCTTGCCACTGGTTTTCAATATTTTGGGGTAATATTTTTAATATATATACATTTTTTTGGATGGCTTTGAAGCATTGTTGCACTTACAGATCAGTGCCATTGTGATACTCTGTGCACATGCAAATTTAGTTCAAGTAAAATTTCAGGTCTAGGAAGTTATGTATAGAAAACATGTTCTGGAAATTAATTGAGTTGATATTTATATTGGTGGAGATTACCATGTTTGTCTAATTTTATATCAAGTAATACTTAACTGCTCTATACAGTATTTTTTCACTTATTACTGTATGTTTGAATTGTGCAATATGTATTTGTCAAATTCTGAAGAATGTATCAAAAAGAATATTAATAATGGGGTAGACCAGGTTAAGTCTGCTAAAAACAGTTTGTCTTGTTAAATGCCTCACCAGACTCCTTGTGATCTGCATGTTTTGTAATGTGTCATCACCCTATTGTCTTTGGTAGTGAAGTCACCTACACATTTGAGTATTTCTTCACTTCTTGACATGTGTTTTGTGTTCTTTTTCATCAGCAGATTATGATAAATAGCATGCACTAGGATCGTTGCTATGGCCACCTGTGAAGTCCTATGCTATGTTCTCATACATGTAGCTGGTTAAGTCTAGCATATGAACATCTTTCTTTCGCAACCCTCAACTCAAGGCCACTTTTACTTTTTCTGTTACAGGCCCTCGTAGAATTTGATGACAGAGAGTGGAAGAAAAGAGAATGGGTCCGTGTACATGATTCATTTCAAGTTTTTATTGTGGAAAATACGTTACTTTGGGCAGAAAGAGAAGACATTCACAAATCACGCCCACAACTGGTCAACTGGCCAGCCCTGGTAAGATTTGTCACATGTAGTTGTTTTTGTAGCTACATGTAACCAAAATCACAATTCTCATTTTTCAGCTGCTTATTTTTCCTAAATTATTTAGTTAAAAAAAAGTAAAAAAAATAAATAAAGTAAACCAAATTGCTCTCCTAAGTTTAAAATTGAGGCATAACGGCAAAACTGATTTCTATAAATCAGAGACAATGAATCCGGTCAGCCAATAATAGTACAGGTCGTAAACCAGGATTAAAAGTAGTCTTATACACTGAAATGAAATTGGTTGAAATTCTATTGGGGCTGCCAAACTGAAACTTGTCATGTTGATAAAATCTCTTCATCATCCATTATTGGGCTTGTATTAGCCTCGCTGGCTCAGACACTCAGCCCAAATCAATATACCTGCCACCCTGAGGGAATTGTCTACCAGTGGAATGTACGTTTTTTTCTCTTCCCTCTATATTGATTGGTGGCTTCCCTTTGAGATCTTGCACCCATTTGGCGATCTCGTCTCCGAAGCCATATTTGCTGTGGGTAATTGGCTGACCAATACCGGCCAGATTGGGACTCGAGCAAGAAAATTGGAACGTTGCTTTAATCAATAGTCATTCACAGTGGAGCTTTTTACTTCTGAGCCTTCGACTTTTTGAAGATTTGAGTGTTTTGCTGGGCTAAACTGAGAGAGGATTGGCAATTTTCATAGTGGCTGTTATAATGAGAGGACGGTTCCTGCTGAAGTCACCGGAACAAGATATCAGTCAAGCTTTGTTTGGTTAGCAATATTGAGTTTAGCAGAACATTTTTCCAGTTTATTCCATTATTTCTTGGCACCACTAATTTACACTTTTATCAGTTAAGTTTACTGCTGAAATGTCATTTGTGATTAGATATAACGACTGCTAGTTAATGTTTTTATCTGGAAAAGCGGCACAGTTACCCAGTAATTATAACCTGTTAAAACGAAGACCAAGTGAGCGAAATCTGCGCAAAATTTATTATTTTACTGCTATCTGATTGGTTGCTCTTGCTTAATTACATGTGATCTGATTTTTGTCAAACATGGTCAAGGCGGCCGGGCCATTGGTCTGAGGTAGATCATTGGACCCCCCTTCACTGTACCCAGAATAGGTTCGATTCGCCCTGTGGACTGTAGGTACATAAGGGAAATTTTCCGGGGACTGTGTAGTTCACGCGGTGGTTTTTGCGAGGTGTCTTTTTCGTCTTACAGTTCAAATACTCTTCAGTACAACATTAAACACCACTCAAATAAATCAATCAATAAAACATGGTCAGTAGCTACAACCTAAGAAGACGAAAGTCAAGTTCTATGGCGAGCGTAATCTGCTCTCTGAATGGTGGATTCATTTCTGCTTGGTGGATTCATTTCATTTTTGTCATACAACCAATGATGGGCGAAAGTTAAGCCCCATCAGAACCGCATTCTGATTGGTCGCTTTCATTTCCGCTCAATACCTTGCTTAAATGCTGATTATAGTCAAACTTACTCAACAGCTACAACCTATAAAGCCGGAGGTTAAGTTGGAAAGTGAGCAAATTCTGTTAAAAAATTCATTATTATACTGCATTCTGATTGGTCAATTCCTTTCCACTCAATATGTTGCTTGCTTCAAGCTACATGTAAGCTAGTCAAACCTGGCCAGTAGTTACAACCCCAAAAAAGTGGAACGAAGTCAAATTCAAAAGTGAGCGAAATCTGTGCAAAGTTATTTACTAAGTAGATTACATAGTGCCATCTGATTGGTCGAATCACTGTGCAGTATCTTGGTAAATGTTGTTCGATTCTTGTCACACTTGCCCAGTAGCTAGAAACTATGAATACAGTTTGTTTGTTTGATCGGGATTTTACGCTGTACATTGAAAGGATGAAAACAGGACACTATAACAAATCAGCTCTCCGGTGCCCCTTACCTTAGGGAGCACCAGGCCACAGGAGGCTCCCGCCAAACCACTTACGGTCAAATTCGAAAGAGGCAAAATCTGTCCCAAATAAATTACTCTGCTGCTATCTGAGTGGTCGTTCGTCCTAATAACCGTTGTGCCAAATATTGAGCCAATCTAATTGAAATTGACACAAAGCTGTATGGATAAATTATGTTCTTCTTAATGATAAATATTCATGTCCCTTCACACCGGATAGCATATGTTTGATTATTAAAGCAGATAGAAAATATCAAACATTTAAATATGTGTTAAGGATTCAGACATTTGTATGTATATTAATCTGTAGTTCCCAATATTTACTGCTGTGGTTGAAATAAAGATACAGGCATGTTTTATTAACACTAAGAATATCGTATTACAGTGTTAAATATGGGTATTATATGAATATGGGAATAATTCTGTCCTTATTTCAACTCACAGTTTCAAGCCTCTAAAACAGTTAATATGTATATTGTGTAATCTTTTTTATCCTATCCATTTATGTTACTTTTGATAGTCCCTAAAGATTGATAGGAAAAGATAAAACTGATCCTGCCTTGTTTCTAATGGCTTTTGCATTTGTATCAGCTCTATGCTAGAGCTGATTGCATCGGCTAGTCAGAACTAATAGAATCGAAGAGAAGCCCTGGGTCTGCCTGGGGAAGCTTGTGACCCATTGTAACCGAAGGTTTTCGCTTGTCACCACAGAGAAGGCATCGTTAACCACTCCTTGTTGTCGCCACCATATTGATTTGTCTTCTCACAAATTTGTCTTCTTTGCCTTGCAGAGTTTCAAGCCATTAGTTGATAAGGTGGGTATAAGTGGTGGGAAGCGGAAGCCTGTGGAATTTTTAGTTGACCGTCATCGGAGTTTTGTAGAAGAGGGGGATACTGCTCATTATCAGGTAATTATTTAACTTCGATATCACAATTTCCAATATTTTTATAAGATTGAACAAACAAACAAACAAACTTAATATTTTACATCAGTGATCAACATGAAATTAAAGATAATTTCTTTTCAAGTCAAACCTCAAACCAGTTTTATCCACGCACATATGTTTGTTGATATATAAGTACATTTCTTAATATCAAGTAAAATTGATTATGGAGAGGTTTTATTAAACTCAATAAACATAATTAGCCGTACACCTTACGATGAAGTAAGTTAATCTTCGAAAGCTTGTGAAAATATATTGCCACAATGTATAAAGTCTTGTTGGTTGTCATCTGTTTATTGAGTATTTAATTTGATCTGAAGAACGGTATTTTGTTGCATTTTGCCTTTGCTCTTGATTTATGGTTATAATTGGAGTCTTATGTTGACATGTCAGCTCTTATGATGTATTGTTTGGCTGAGACTATGGGCAGATCAATCACTTTCTAATTATTGTGCCAAGAATAATAACAAGTGGGGAACATCTGGCAGGAACTAAAAGCTCATTCGAGAAGGCCGGATTGGCAAAGCGCTCAGAGGAGCTGCTTTTGACAGCGAGCTCTGAGAGTTCATTGCGATCATTCCAGTCTCACCCTAATTCACTATTGTAGTTTATTGATCAATTCTTGGAAACCATTATCGATCGTATAGACAACATTAGCCAGCATAGAGATTCAGGTCGTGTTTTACATTGTATCTATGGCCTTCAGGGCTGATGTATCTCTGCACTTCTCCATTCCCCATTACCTTTTCTTTCCCGCCGGGTATAAACATTCCCATTCGTATCATTTACAATCAGTGGCGAAGGCTTAGAATTACATTATGTGAGGTCAATAGCTTCTATTCGGCTTAATTCTATTTTGTCTCGGAGTCTTCTGTAGTGTAAAAGCCTACATTTACATGTCTTGAATGAATAATGCCTAGGATAAAGACAGTCATTGACTCATTAGCTATTACATAATATATGGTCACCGTCTTCATTCTTTATGTAGTTTAGTGAAAAACAGAACCTCAGTCATTAATTTTTACTGTACATTTTTTTCTCTCTACTTCATGTATTTTAAAAAAATTTTGAAAATCTAAATTACAAGTACCAAACAAATGAAAATATAGGAGGACAAATTTTAACATGATACATTTTATATTTGCGCACAAATTATTTAATACATTAACATGTGTGACCAGTGTAAGGTACCAGGGTAGTTAGAGGGTAACATGTTCATTTACATGTTTGTCATATTGTTTACCCCTATTTATTGTCTATTTGCCAATGCTAAACCAACAGGGCTAAAAGTCCCAATTTAAAAAAAAGTCCCATTAGTCAGCTTTATTATAGGAGGAAAACTGGGTAGAGCCCCTATTTTGTATACTGTATTAAAACATTTTTATACAGGTAACTGTTGCTGATGAATCCAAATATGTATGTTTATAGTCTATTGTTTGTGTGGAAATATATCTGTTAGTTTGGAATAGAATACAAACATGATTATTGATATAGTTGATAATGCAGTATTGTCCTCAAGCAATTAGTGTCTGTAGAGATTTTTATGATATATACACATTATTGATCCTTTTTTCGTAGTTTCATCTATCATATTGCACTTAACTCTTATCTAGTTATGGAAGACACAATGGTGTACAACAACAAGTCAAACATCTGTTTATTTTGTTTCAACGCTCTGGTTGTTATTTCCCCAAAAATAACAGACTTCTCTTAGCGAAAGGATGTTATCTTTATAAATATATTCTGTATAGTCAAACTCAACTTCTGTCCTTCTTTCGCATTGTTTTTTCAAAGGTTATCTATCTCTCATTCTAATATCTTGTTGCATGTCTGTTTGACTCAAGATAGGTTTTTATAAACGCAATGAAAATTTGTCATATTATTATTGTATGATTAACATCCATACCTCGCGCCGTCCATGTGTCCAGCGTCCAGTTGTCTGTGATTCGTTTACGGTTTGGAGTTATTACACTTTCGAACAACCAGAAGTTTTCCGCTGGCTGCAGAGTTCGCGGGGTGGTTTTACAAGGTTTCTTCTCGGTTTTCTACAATACACTGGCAACACAAAGTCGTCCTATAGGTGACATACTCTTGAGTACGATGTTAAACACCAAACAAACAAACACACTAACAATCATGATGACATGCTTAAGGACTCTCCACTGTAATGAAAATGAAATATATGGATTGTCACGGCAGATGGATTAAAAGAAAAAACATGTGTGTTACGTAGTTTGTTTGGGTAGCATGAGTTTATTTCCTCTTATAAAGGAACAAATATTTGTGAGCGACATATTAATTATGTGTAAACATAGACGGAAAGTGTTTCATTTGTTTATTTGTGTTCATTTATTACTATGATACATTTATATTGTTGCTATCACTCATAGCCTACTTGAAAGGATGTGACTACATGTAATGGTTGATTTAATAAATTATTAATTCAATAAGGTATGCAGAAAAAAAATGAGCTAAAGATAATATAGGTTGGAGTAATTATGGTAATGTCCATCGTCTGTGTATTGAATACCAGATAACATCAGCTGGATGAAAGATGAAGCTATTTTCTCAGTGTGAGACGAGGGAAGCTGGTTTATCATGCATGAAATCAGTCTTCATTAAACGCTTCATGGAGCTGGAAGTAGTTCAACTTTTTTTTGTGTTTCTTTGTTTTGTCCCAAGGCTTTTACACTGTATTATATATCATATATAATTATACAGACATAATTAATATTCATAACACTCCTCTAACTTATAAAACTTATCGTATTAAAAAAAAGTTACATCCGGAAATAATGTGCCTGAATATTTTATTTATTCAAATATATACATGTAGGGTAAGAAAACCCTACTGTTTGATGAAGTGTGTACCTGTAGTTATCCAAGGATCTGAGCACATTTTCCTGGCCTGTTGTGGTTTGTGCTGTAGTATCTGACTTGGTGGGCTATTTATATAGATTGTACACAGAGAAACATCACCTGAGCTATACAGTCAGATCTATACATAGAAGAAACATGTGCTTACCAGATAGAGCAGGTAAAGCTGAATGTTAACTGGATGCCTTGCAATAGATAAGATACCCTAGCTATTTACAACAGATCTTCAGACTCACAGTGTTCCTTCACTAGATAGTTTATCATAGGATGTACATTTGGCAAGCCCCTGTTATCTCTAGAACAAGAATGTCCAGCAGATTAGAAGGTAATTTATCTCACTTTGCTCAAGTTGTTGAACATGAACATTACTATGAATGGCTGGTCTTTCACTTAGAGGGCGTTTCAAAAGCATTTTAACTTTTGATCTTATAGATTATTTTGATACTTGGACTTTGTTTAGGGTTACAACAGAAACTTGTGTCTACAACCCTAACATTTTGTTACTGCATGTGTCTGCTTCTGTTTTTTTAAACCATTCAACTTGTTAAAGTTGCATATTCTAATGACTGTAGACAGTAGTGGGTAATATATGGCAATAAATGTTTTTGTGTTTTTATATATATGTTTTTGTGCCTTCAATGAATATTTACTAAACAACTGTCATGGGAAAGTCACTTATTTAATTATCTTAGTATATTTTTGACCGAAATTATGTTTGTCCTCTATATATCTATAAATATTGTCTCTTTTGACTCAATTTCACTGTTTAATTTAAATTATTTATTGCGTTTCTCAAAATACACGGCAGTGTTAAAAGTGTTACCTTTTTTCCTAAAACAAATAACTTACAGACATGTCTTGGTTGACCTCAGGAGAAACCCATGGGACTGCAGCAGTTTAAGCAATTATGCAGTTTAATGCAAAAGTGTTTTCGCAATTTAAAGAATATTAAATTGAGATTTGTAATCAGTTCTTGAAAATGGTCTTAGCAGCTACACCTAAAATATGCTCATCAATATACCCAGAAACTTAAATACACAAAAATGCATGTTAGCTTCATTTACTTGTCTTAAGAAATCATAATAAGGTAAAAAAGTGCTATTATGATTATTAATACTGTAAGTTGTTGTACATGAAGTAACCCAATTATTGTTACCAGCCTGAACACATGGGATAGACAATGATGCTATAGTCTTAAAGGCAAGGGAGCCCTGTCAAGAAGAAAAAGCTGGCAGTTGCTAATATCCCCTATAGTGATTGATGAAGGCCCTTTAGGGTGATACATGTACCTAAAACAAAACTTTACATTATGTATAGGTGAATAGGGAGGGATCCACTTAGCTTTTATTTGGCCTTCAGGCTACCTATATTTAAAGTTGAAAACTGTTTTTTTTTTATCCACATGTATGCTAATAAACATCTCATAATAGATAAGGGTTGTATTAAGTATCTCTTGTTTTGAAATGTAATAAAATTCATTTGAGAGAAATTGAGTGTATGTTAAAGACAACTGTGAGTCAGAGAAAAGCATGGGGAAACTGATCTCCGCTCACTGCTGTAAACAAGAAGTACATGATCATTCTTACACAAGAATGTTAATTCACTATCATAAATTATGTAATTATCAGATTGTGTAGGAGATCAAACACCTGTTTTATCATTTTCCATACATGTATAAATCAACATTTAAAACGTTTTGAGTATCTCCACAAACTGCCTTCTATGCACAATGCTGGCTGCAATAGTATAACGGAATACATTTGAAAGCGTTCTACATTTTTTATTTTACGCATATGCCTATACACGGGTCACTACTGGTGTGAGACATTTTTGCTTATGTAACCTTAACTATCTTAATTCTATGAAGTTTTACATGACAGATGTTGTATCAGAAATGTGTATAGTTTTCTTAACTTCTTGCTTATGTACATGTAGATTTCCATTGAAGCCACCATGGGTAAAATGTGTTAGTATTTTTTTGCCCAGTAAGGTTGTATTGAGAATAGGTCACTATTTATTATTGCCCTATTTAAATATCACATAAGTGTTAGGCTGTGCCATTGAATCCATTATCTAGATTTTGTGTGTGTTTAACCTTTAGTCAGATCTATACAACTGAGTTTGAGTGGTGTTTGAACGTGCTGATATGGTCTAGATAGGACAGGTTAATATAGGTACAATCTATAATCTATCTGGGTTAGGTAAGCAATTATCAGACTCTATGTGTTTGTTCTGTCTATTTAAATTAGGATGTGTGTGGTTAGGTAGCTTCATGATAGTATGGGACTGGCTTTGTGCTAATATTCTATGGAGAGGGGTGTGGTTAATTTGGCTTTGTTGACTTCTAACAGGTTAAACCATGTAGCACCATGTATACATTGGCTTTACAGTAACTGGATTGAAACTGTTATCACAGAATACTTAACAAACTTCAGCTATGATAGTGTGCTTTGATTCCCTGATAATTTAAATAAAATCATGGAACTTAGATTTATTAAGGAGACCAACTTTAAGGCTCTTCTGCTGACTTACTAAAATAAGAAGCCTCATCATCCTACAGAGATGTAATTTAACTTCTTAAATGAAATAACTTATTGATGATGTTAAATAGCCACAAACAGTATAAACAAGGTAATTATTTGGGTTTGTACGGTGTGTTTTCAAACTTCTTGAACTACATACCTTTGCCAGGTGATATCGTTTTGCCATCTGTTTGGTCACATTCAAACAAAACTCCCATGGTTACTGGGATCAAAGTTTACACCAGGCTATCAGTCACTCTTCAAAAGTTATATACCCTGTATGTATTGTCACATTTTAACTTGCTTACATGTACAAATACTTTGACATTTAAGTGAGAATTACACATTCAAGAAGAAAGGCTTTATCATAAATTCATAGAAGTAGAAGTATTGAAATACACGATTTATTAAAGGATTGCGGTCAAATAAAATAATAATAATGCAAGACAGGTATGCAATAATGACCTAAATCACCTCAAATTAGAATAAACTAGTTTAGTTATATACTTGTGTGTACAAGAAAAAAAACTTATGATAAAATTTGTCAAAGGATATCGGCATACAATTTTGTAGATTGAATGACATATATACACTATATAGTTGAAAGTGTGACACCATATTCATTAAATAAGGAATCAAATCTGCAGGTGTAACAGAAATATGCGTTGTTGACGTCATTATTTTAAAATCATAGTACATGTATACTACTATAAATGTGTTAAGTGGGTTTATTTCATTAGACTTATCTCACTTGTCAACTTGTAAATTATCTGTGTATCTGTATCAAAAAAAGATATATGAATTTCAAAGGTCTAGATAGGTAGAGAACAATGTATTTTAGGGTCAAAGAGATACAGAGTGTGAGCATGTGGTAGATCTTCAGCCTTGTAACTGACAATTCCATGTGTGTTTATATATATGTCCATTCTATTTCTGGCCTTTTGTGACAGCTTTGTGTGGGCTTATTAATATTCTTTGGGTTGTTGTGTGTTTATGAGAGAGACAACAAATTTATTAATTATGTGTGGCGGTTGGTTAGCGGCAGCTTGCTGTGGTGCTGTAAGGGGTATCTTGAAGCCAAGTCAGCATAATACCCACACAAACAAATAAACAAATAAATGTGTAACAGAAATGATATCAGATGAATACTGGATGTATTAACATTGTTTCATATCAAACTTCACCTGTTTTGTCTGCATATCTGTCAAAAAAACGGCCTGTAAATGTATAGGTCCTGAATGAGCCAGCATGGTAAGGAATATCATGTTTTTCCTTTTAATTAGTGTATGCAGTATGAAGAAATTCATCTGATTCCAAACTGATGGAACCAAGTTGCAGATTTTCTATAGCCAACTTGAGCAGAAATTATTCTAAAAATTGAAAAATAAGCATAATCATCTATATTTGTGTTTGCAATATTCACAAAAATCTTTTTACTGGTCAGGCAAATGCATATTTGAACCAATAAATACTACAGACGATCAGGATAGAGGATTAGAATAGTTTCCAGTTTTTTAAGGATGTAATTGGACAAATCTATTTACAAATTATTTCATGGTCATAATTGATGGTCATAATTGATGGTCAATTGAAGGCAATGTTTATTCCATGGCTATTATCTGTCCTTCTTTGGGGAGTTGACTTGGTTGGAGATTACAAAGAAATGATTTATCAGACCAGTAATCGATAAGGAAACAGTCTGAGAGACTATTGCTATATGTAGCTGATTATACCACCAACACTAGACAGCCAATGTTTATGAGAGAGGATAAACTGTATAGTTTTCTTGGGTTTTATTGTTGGTCCAGATTGGATTGGATAGAAGCCAGTCAGTTCGATCATCAATATGATTAATATTCGTCTTTACTTGCTCATCCTTTAACTAATCCATGTGCTGGTTGGTTTATTGTACAGTGTATATAGTAGTATCAAATTTATCTGAAAGAACTTAAATCCTTAAGAGGAATCATACTATCTTTAAAACGCATTGAGTGAACAATTTGTGTGAAGATTGAAAAAATATTTCTTTTCCAGATGAACGACTATCACTTATCCTAGTTTTCCTTTTAGAAATTGAACCATTGGAAAAGCACTTAAGCTTCCAACTGTTTTAAAACTTCAAGGAATAGAGTAAAATTGCTGTCTTTTTACTGTTAACTTGTAACAGAATACTTTTTGTAGATTAGCCTTTATAATTAGTTATACTATTTGATGAACAATTGCTAAATAGCTATTTAGTATTTCAATACATAAAACTTGTGTTGGTAAGTGGAACGTACATGAAAAATTCACCCCAAGAGAAATATTTAGAGGAAATAATTCCCCCAAACTGCTACTGAGTTCACCTCCGTATTGTGTGTAACTAACCATGGGGATATGTAATCGGAAGATACAAGCCACAGTCTGATGACTCATCTGACTTGTCTGAATGAGCTATTGGGATAAGAGATTGTGGAAATACCAGTGTACCTGTATGTCAACAGTACACTTTCACTTTTAGTGTCTCAGGCTGTCTGCAGGTTAGGCTTTGATAGTTACTGGCTGTTGATTGATTACACTAGTGGCAGTTTTAAACTGTGGAGAACTTTAAAGGGAAATGTCAGTGGTATCAGGTAGCTGGGCCTGTATCTCTTATAATCTGCCCCCTAGCTAAAACCCCAATACACATTGATGCTGACAGTCATTGTAACCTACACTACAGAGTGTATTTACCTTGGAAACAATAATATATTGAAAGTGTAAACAGTGAAACCAGTTCGTTGTGAGAAGAAAGGTGAAACGAGAAATGTGTCCACAGGACTCTGACGCCCACTATGGTAACAACAATGACAATTCTGTTTTTATTATTCAAATATAGGCCTTTGTTGTTGGCTGCATTACAGTCACTTTAAATTATTAAATGTGCTAAACCTTGGGCCTTTGCTTGTGACCTTGTTGTCATATGGGGATCACTGATACCAAATACTTTCAAAATCCCATCATACACAGTAAAGTTTTGAGGTGGATACAAAATCTAACTTTTACCTTTAAGGATGACATTTCAGCCTGGGTTCACGGGTTTTGCATGGACACATCCTTGTCATATGGTGATCACTTGTACCAAATGATTTCAAAATCCCATCATGTACAAAAAAGCTACAAGCCAGACACAAACTCTAAGTTCGAGACCTTTGAACTTTGATCATAATCTTCAACCATGTTACATGTTTTTACCCCGTGGTGAACGGGTCTAGATCTTACTCACTCTCTTATTAGCGCTTTTGTTGTTGTTCTTGTTGTTCTTGTTGATGTTACACTAACTTAATAGACTATTTCTCTGTAAATAATGTTAGGATTGTTCTGAAAATTGGGCAATATATATCTGTAAATAATGTTAGGATTGTTCTGAAACTTGGGCAATATATACCTGATAGTACTACGCAAGTCATAACTGAGCCGGAATTTTCAATTTTACCATGGTTTTCTTAAAAAGCGAGTTTATAAATGCACACATCACAAATGTCAAGGCTTAGAGGCATATTTTAATAATACATGATTCAAAGTCTGCAGGCACATAATTCGTATTTGTTTATACATGCACACAGCACAAATGTCAAGGTGTTGAGGCTTGTATTATTAACACATGCCTCAACACCTCAACATTTGTGCCTGCAGCCAAAGGATTCGTATTTGTTGCAGGCCACGGGGTATGTCTCGCAGTGCAGACTTGTTTTTTTTGGCAACACATAATCATCACTTATTTCAAAATACCACCATGCACTGCAAAATTATGAGCCCGACATGAGTGTTATCTTTTTCGAACATACATACATACATACACACCGCAGACACACTGACAGGTATAAAACTACATGGATTTTGGCATTATTAAATCTTCTATAGTTTTAATTTTAGCCGTGTGCTTTTTTACCAGAAAGCGATACACACACATTCAGGTAGATGTAAGAGAATACATCTTCTGTAATGCTAACTTACTCCAACAGTTATTTATCAACTACATTGCCACCTGCTGCTTTTTGTTTTTCTTCGCTTGTGGTTATCATTTGAACATTGTAACCTTTTAATATTTCTGTGCACTGTGTCTTTGAGTGGGTGAACTTGTAATTGTTATTTAGTTAAACAACATAGACAGTAACGACAGTGTAAAAGTACATGTAGGGTGTCCACTCCAAAAATGATGAACACTTCATGTTGACTGCATGTTTCAGTTTTTTTTTTTCTATACAGTTAATTCAACAATTTTAAAAATAGCATCGCTGCATGTGAGGTAAAATTATCACAGGGACAATCTCTTAATTGTAAATTGACCATATTTCTGTCTAAGCTGGTATTAGTCATGCTGTTAGATTTATTTGAATAGATCTATGTGGACACTGGAAATATATGTAGACTAGTCTGACAATCAGTTTTCTCTCTGCTAATGAATGGTGATTCAAGCAGCAGTCTAATCTATGGTCAAGTCAGTTTGGACACAAGCCATTCATTGCAGGTAGATGGCTGGCTGACCTGTGGTTTACAGGAAATCAATAAGGCCCTGATGGATAATGTATGTTGTATAGGTTTGTCTTTGTTGGTATGGATTCCTGGGTCTAATGAAACGTGCATCATTAAACTCCCTTCTATGCTTTGATCATCCATCTCTGTTAAGCCTCATCAGGTGTTATTATATTCTTGCCAGTGAATAATTGTCCATCAAGGTGTAAAACTCATCAGTGCTAAAAAAGCTCCCAAGGCCAGACTTTGTTCTAATAAAGTCTACTTTTTAAGCATTAGTAATTGTATCCTAGAAGGCCATGATTCTTTAGTGTTATCTAGATAAACATTTAAAAAAAAAATATAATAATTTGAAATCATCGCATAAACCATACCAATGATGAATGTGGTAGGTTTTGCTGTTTTTACACTAATTCAGGACTACATTTCTGAACGAATGAATTTTACATGGCAGGTACTGCTGTATCAGCAAAATGAAATAACCAATAATTTGTTGTGTTATTGATTGATAATTTTACATATTTATTGCAGCAACTGTTCGTCATATAGGCATTGGGTTGTTGCAAGTAAATAAACATATATGTACTCGGTGGACTATTTTAAATTGTCTTATAGAACTTATAAATGTACTAGAAGCATTAAGTTGTGGAGATAGTGGGTGGCCTTAGCTCCAGCTTACTTGATATTAAGTAGTCCATGAGTTAATCTGTCATGTGTAACTGTAAGGGTAATAACAGTAGCATCTACACATTGCTTCAATTTTCTTATGGATGGTTAAGGCCGTCCATCATGTCTTTGCCTCAAAGCCTTTGAACAAAGAAGCCTTTAGGAAGGAAACTTAAGTAGCTCTTAGAACACTGTCCTCTTACATATGGTTCTCCTCTGGGGTTTTTTTTCTGCTTCTCTCTTGGTGCTTGACCTCCTTCTTGGCTGAGACAACTTCCTTTTTTTGTCAGTATTTCCTTTAATAATTTACCTAACCCACCAACAGTTATTCCCAGCGCCAGTTTTTGTTGTTATTGCAGATGTGTAGGTTTTTAATGCCAACATGTTAGCAGTGTAATACATACACATTGAATTTCTATGAAATGGTGTGCTTATTTTATCTACTTTTACACAGTGCCCTTGAACTCATCATCACTATTCACCAATGTAGAAAATATCAAACTAGGATGTGGTTTTGTTAGATAAAAATAAATGCTTGCTGAGTACAGGTTACTTCAGGATGTATTTTTGTCAACACTAGAAATGTGAGAAGCACAGGATTGGTAGTAACTAGTTCTGGGTGAAATCTTGCTACCTTTTCAGATTTCTGGGTTAATTGTTTTAGACCACTTCCCCCATGTGTTGGTGTTGGAAGTGGTCGAGGTAATGAGCTATATTCTCTTAACATTAACTAGTAGAGAATAATTACCTGGAGTAAACTGGAGAAAGGTAACATTATGTGCTAGTGGTAGAAGACCTGCTGCTATGGTATGGTACTAAGAGCTAGTGTATGTACATGTATGATTGATGAAGCCTTCAGGGGATTGGAGAATAGTGTGTAAACTGATACAGCCTGCACTCATTGCTATCAGACACATCACCTGCTACCTCTATCACATAACTACATCTGGAAAACCAGGGCTCAATATAGTTTCTGCTAAGTGACTGGTCATGTATCACTTCCACAAGCCAAAGAACTGTTAATGCGTCTGTAACAACACTATCAGAGGCAGTTTATGTATCATAAAGGCTTAGGGACTATACTGTCAAAGCTGCTGTGTGGGTATTAATTGTTTTTTCTGTTTCTGTTTTGATTGTTTACCGCCTACATGTACATGTATCTCAAGAATCTTCTGAAATGTGCTTTTTTGTTGTTATTTTTATGACACATTTAAACAGGTATTATCAAAACCAGCTGTTTATGCCATGTGTGGCTGAAATGCCATTATGTTTGCCTTGGAGCTATAATCAACAACAGATATGCTGGCCAAAACTAACTTAGCTCATCATACTTCATCATGACTTGACATGATGTTACAAACATAAACACAGAAGTGGGGGAGCCAAAGAAGAGCTGTAATGCTATTGACTGGACCCAGTTAGAAAGGATGTATGCTCTGTTGATATGCATGACCAAGAGTCTGTTTGTCTCAGGCCTTTTCCCTTTGTTCCTTGTACAAACAGTGAATGAGCCAAGTGTTTTGTTTTGTTTACTTCTCCGTTCTCACTTTAGCGTGTTTCTTGTGTTTTGCAGGAAGGGGATGAGAGTCAGTATCCCGCAGCAAACAATTACCCTGAGGTAAAGAAAGCTATCAAAGACTGGCAAGACTACCAGGACGGCCAGCAAATTCTCCTGACCACACCTACTATTCTCTCAGGTTATCGAGTAGAGGTGTACAGAGCTGAAGGTACAACTCAGTGGTACACTGCTGTTATACAATCATATAACTCCACAACAAAGGTAAGACACCTATTTTACTAGGCTCTCTTATTTCATACATGTGTCAGCCATTATGCTCACGATAGTTATGAGCGGGTGGTCGACGAGAGCTTCCTGTGGTGCTCTCTGAACTAAGGGGTATCAGAAAGCTGATTTGTTGTGGTGTCCTGTATTGTCTTGCGCGTTACCTATGTCATTAAGGGTGGGTTCCTTCTCGTATTGGGCTGGCACACAGTCATACAAGTGAAGCAACCTTAAGTACTGTTTATATCTCCAATCAAATAAACAAGGGTTATGATTATAATATCACAGCAAGAAACAATGCACCCCAGGGCTAAAAGTTGGCTAATAATTTACTTGTTCCCAATTGTTTTCCCCCCAGTAATGTTTTTATATTGCATAACATAATCTTTTGTGGATAATCCTAAATACATCTAAATTCTTGCTCATTTGAGATTTTACTTGAGTATATATTTATTTTTGGCCCATTGATTGTGCTAATCTGTTTTCTGATCTTTTTTTTTTAAACATATAGAGCATTAGGCATTAGTTACATGTTTTCGTTATATGTAGCAAAGTAAGGCAAATTACAGATTTGGCTGGCTTAATAGGTTGGCTATTCTCAGGTTATGTAATATCTTAAGCTGCATTTTCTCTTCATGTATTCTTACCAGATATCTCTTGGCACATTACCAGACCTATTCTAGCTGTATAGATATTATTGTATTTTTGCATAAAGCATGAAATACCCAAGTTTCTTAACATGCTATTTTAACCACAACAAAGAAACTAACTGCTATTGGTTTATTTTGATGACATGATTTCCTTGATTTCAGCATTAAAATAAAAAAATAAACACTTTATTTTGATCCATTGTGACAGCATCCATTCATTCAGCTGAGAATTCCATTATACTTTGTGTAATGGCAAATTTAATTTTGCCTGCACAACATGATATTAAGTTTTTGTATCCAATTCTGGAATTCCTGAAAATGGCTTTGAGTCAGCCGGCTATAATACATGTACGTTCTCAGCTCTGGTGAACCCGTTGGCTATTATACAGTTCATCTTTAATGCATAAGCCTGGTATTGATCGTCAATCCATCTAGAGGTAGACAGGCCGTATTTTAATGGAAGAGTTTTACAGCCTACTTCGCTCGTCTCTGGTCACAACAGCTCCATTTACTTGATTCATATTGATTTCTCTGGCTTTCCCATTATAAATCAGAGTTAGGATGCCAGTATCTGATCATTTCTAAACACTGGTTTGCTTTATTGCATACCTGATTCATATTAATGAAATACATAATTCTTTTCTGGTTTTCTGATTTTGTTGACATAGGTATGAGATATAGATACATCTATATAGATCTATATGTACTGTCATAGGAGAGCCTAATGCAGAACTAAGTAGGGCATAGTAATAGAAATTTTAGCTGCGTATAATTATTTTACTATATTACCTGTAGTTTTTTATACTATACTTACAAAATCACATGTAGTGTGCTAAAGCCACCCAAATTAGATCTAACTAGGACATACTGATAAGCCAACTATACCAATAAACTTGCTTAGATGTTAGAACCATGTATGCATCCTTTCAACAAAACCAGTCAGAGTTTTACATGAAATTGCAATTGGATTTATCGACTGGAACTAATGTCTAATCAGTCATGCATTAAAATCCCTTTGTTCGCTCTGATGAATACACCCACTGTGTCTTACAGTTTCTTAATATAAACCTATAGTATGTTTACGTTTATTAATACCTATCATCTGTTAAAGTGTTAGGCTCAAAGCAAGTAGGGGGAAAAACTGACTAATAAGCTGTTTTTATAAAATAGGTATGGACTACCTGAGTTAATTGTCTGGTACGAGTTAATACTCTAGTCCTAAAATTCAGCAATGTGAAATAAATATTTGTGCGCATGTATGTCACATTAACTGTCTTGAATTCAACAGGAAAATTGCACATGTTTGTAGGTCTTTTGTAAGAAAAGTTTGAAAAACTGGAGTATTTTATCTAAACATAATGATAGCATAATTTGAAAATAGTGTACTTAAGTAATAAATTGTGTTTATGAATAAGCTGCAAAGGGAAAGTGAGTGGTCATGGCAAGGCCTTTTTTGTTGTAAAAATGTCCAAATCACCGTACTCAATTCATGTGACAAAATTATAGGGAGTAAAACTTATTTTAAAGGAATCTAATCACACTAGAGACTAAGGAAAGTGCCTTTTAATGTTGTCTGAAAGAGTATGAATTTGTCTATCTCTAATTGTGAAAGGTTAAGATCGTGTTATTTCTGAAATTCTCTCCTCAACAACCTCATTACTGACTGTAGAGCTGTGTTAGAGTAGATAATCCTGATTGTTAACTTTGATGACTCCAAGCACACACTGTCCACCATTTATAGACTATGCTTATGTCAGAGGGCACTCACAGCATACATGTACCAATGTTGTTTGTTTTCTCTTGTTCTTCATGATGATAGAAGGCTAATGAGCCAAACATAACCAGCATGAACAATTATCAGACAAGCATTAATTATTCCATTACTCAAAGTTTGTGACCAGTTCCATTTGTAAAGTGGCAAACACTTTGTGTTACGTATACCAATAAGTGTACACAATTCAATTGTTCTAAAGAATTGTGAGATTAACTGATTTTTGTGCATGATCTACTTGATAAAGGCATCTTGGCACAACCTTTTAAGTCCTTTTAAGTCTAAATGATTATTAAACATATCCTAGGGCTACTGTTACCACTTGAATGGCTAATTGCAAGCTGTGTAGAGATGCGCCACCCTTAGCCAAAGGTCAAGGTCAAAAGAACATTCTTCCACAGGCCTTACACTGGCATCCTCTTAGGAGTAAAACACACATAATTTAACCTTATCTATTTCTGGAATACCAAGGAATGGCAAGTAAATAATCTTACTCACTTACTACGTGTGCTAGGAAAAGTTGGAAAGTGTTCATGAAGGAGTACACAAGTAATGCTTTGAATCTGATTTATCATAACTTAACTAAAGATGTGTCAGTTTATTAAGTCTGTATTGCTACACGCATTTTGATATCTTATTTGAAACAGTACTTTTTTGTTAACTTTTGTTATTTCTTGCTAACTAAACAAGTCTGTCCACATTATTGACATACAAAGTACTGGAAAACGTATGTTTGAAACTCTTGCTGATGGGCGGTATTCAGCATTCCTGGTTACGGCCATACAGTCCTGTACTCATCGGGTCAAAGGCTGATTGGGTAGTGGTAGTACACTCTGTTTCCACCCAAACATGATTACAATAAATGGCTGAAGGGTACATGTACTTTTGTCACTCACAAATAACTTCTGTAAAGAATTAAATTGTAATTTATCTTGGGAGAGTTTATGGCTGCATGTTGCTCCCAGTGTAATTAATTTAAAGGTAAATTTAAATATATTTATATAAGAACTTTCAGCTTATGTAAATATTCTCGATACTAATTGCAGTTTCCCCCTATAGTTTTAGCAAGTTCAGATAAGAATAATGTACTCCTAGAGCAAGCATTATTAACAAGGATTTATAGTAACGTTTTGTGAACATTCTCAAATAGCAATCCATCTATTCATTGTACAAAATGATCTGAAACAGCTGTCTTTTGATGTGAATGTTATATAGATATATGTACATGTAACTGCCTGGAAACTTATCTTCACCAAAACAAATGGGGAAGGGCACAGATTTACACAGTTGGAATGTACATATCCGTATTTACACACATATTTTTTATAAATGTATAGAAAGCTTGTCCCCACAGGGATATATAACACATACAGACATCTGTGTAATGGTAAAACAAAACTGAACATGATATAACACAGACAAAAGATGGGTTTCCCTATATTACCACATGTTGACTTACTACGGGTTTACCAATGCATTCTAAAATAGAACAGATATGATTAATATTCATTTAAATATGTATGTATGGCCAATTTACATGAATGAATTTATAATTCAGATAAATAAAACATGAAGTTAACAAACTAAGAATAATTGATGTGCAACAATTTGATAGAAAGAAAATCAAACAGATGTACATTTTCAGGTCTCAAAGATGTCCTATAAAAAACATCATGTTCTAGTAAAGAAAAAAAGAAGTTTTAAAGGAAGTTGCAACAGACATTTGTGTCAAACCCATGTAAACATAATATGTTCCATTGATGAGGTAAACATCTCTCTATGTAACATGTGCAGTATGTGTTTAAAAGCAGAGCCCTTGAGACATTACTATTTATATTCAGCTTCAGACCTGGTTTAAGATTTGGTTGGATGTGTTCTAGCTGCTCATAGTCAACAAGTATTAACCATTTTGTAGCTGCATAAACATAGCCATCCTGTTTACTCAATTATACCTCCAAAAGCTTCCATCTAAGATACAGACACAGTAATCACAATAACGTCCTTAGGTCATGTGCACTGATCTGATGTTACATTATCTATGTATTTCTTTTTTAATCGCCCTCTAGCTGAAGGCAGTATGTTTTCACATTATATTCATGCTGTCATACTTAGCACTGAAAGAACGTTATCTTTCCAACAGTTATTAACTTATAACACTAAAATGACTACACATTTTATAGTTGTTAGAGTGTCTGTTGTCTACTGTTGGAATATAGCGCCGTCATATAAGTGAAAAACCCTTGAGCACGGTATTAAATACCAATCAATCAATCTTTTTTAATCCCAAACATGTGAATTTTGTAAATGTTGAAGAAAGAATATCTGGAGTTAAGCATTGATTTGAATGGTAAGTTTGTAAGATAATGTATGAAATGCAATTATTAATGATTTTTGTATGGGTTACAACTCCAATAGATTTTTATAATACTAGTATATAACGGTAAAACCTATGAATGTAATTATATTTCTATCCAAATTTCATGATATAGTAATACGTATACAACAGCTTAAAGAGTTAAAAACATCTAACATACCGCTGTTATTTTCATTGAGATTGCCAATTAACAGGCAATGATGAAATTAGAAGAGGCATAGCCAGTTAAGAATGTGGGCACTCCTGATTAATAACTGATGACATTTTGAGGGATACAGAATTTTATACTCCTTTGTCCACAAATATCACAAAGGCTGTCTGGGCTGATAAAAACGGAACAGGCCATTTTAAAGGTCACTCGGGGAGGAGCAGGTTGTTGTAAACACAAAAAGACCATGGCTTCTTTCTATGAGAGGCTCTCAAAAACCTAACAGAATCTACTCCCAGTAAACTTTTGTTCCTGGCCGCAAATCCTATTTGTGTGTACTTGAATAGAAACCGCTTCTGTTGTATTTATCATAGGTCTATTTTCAAAACCTTATAGTAAATCCTTGAAAAATTTACAACTGACATTCAAACTGGATTTGGGTGACCCAGTATAATTTTAACTTTAGCCTTTCTGTTTGGATAATACCTATAAAATACTGCTTACAGTACTTGGAATTTTCCTTTAACACTATAAGCAGTAACCATACTTTGTTCTGTGTGCTTGAAAAAAATAAATTTTAAAACCAATTCTAAGGTGTAAATAATAGTTCCTGCCTTGCTATGCCAGCAGTTGGCATCAGCAATATTTTCAATGTAAAAAATACTACATGAAATGATGCAAAGTAATAGATTAAATATGTCATTTCATTTATTGAATTATCCCTGAAGATACACTGTCACATTGCCATATTTAAACTTGTTATTGAGAAAAATAGCCTGTATTTCATGTAATTCCCAGATGTATTCAAGATAATTCTTTTACAATGACAGTTAAGATGTCTTTTTCAGAAGTCATCATTTTGAATAGTTTTACAGAGAAAAAAAACTCTCTAGTTCTACCTTTGATAATAATCTGGCTAGTCTGTTCAGCCTTTGGATGTCTAATTATACCTTATTTATCTGTACCTGTATAGTTTACAAAAATATATAGTTACCAGGTTTATTATACATATGTTTAGGCTAATTATATTTTACTTACGACGTGTAAAAAAACAGTTTTTTTTTGCATGCATTTTGGATATAAACAAGCTAAATAAAAAGTGTAACTTTGTATTAAGGCCTCTTTTGTTGATTGTTTAACCATAATAAAGGACTTTCTGCATCTTACATGTATTTATGGAATTATTAGCACACTGCATTATATTGTTGTACATGTATTGTTACTTTACTTACAGACATTAGCCGTAACTGATGACACAGTTCTAGAAGAGCATAATGAAGACCCGGCTTTGGTTCAGATGCGATTAATTGATGATGGAGGTCAGTTTATCATTGACAGATTGTTCTTCTCATTTAATGCTTCAATATGTTAATTTGCATTTCTTTGTCAACTTTGATTTTAGCTTACTCATGGTAAAATACTCCAGATGTAATGATATACATGATTCTGTGGTAACAAGCTGCATGTATTAATTTGGATTGCATTTTTGATCAAATTTATCCTTTCTGTTTTATATATTTTATTTGTAAAAATCTCATACAGCCCATTCTCCAAATAAAGTTTTTTTTTGGTCATAGGACAGATTGTTTTTTTGGCACACAGCCAGATTAAGTGAAATTTACCAGTCAAAACGGTTCAAGCAATTGTTGGCTCAGTTTCCCCAATTCTTGGAAATTCCAGGGTGTGTAATTAAATACTGGCCTTAGATAATTATAAAAGGTTTCGTAATGTGTTTCAAGAATAATACTTAAGACTAGAATAAGGACTTTATATCGATAAAAGGAAAAATATTTTCCTCTTAAAAAATTGTAATGATAAGTTGTTGTTCAAAACAGTTGTCATTTTCTGTCCATTAAATAGGTCAGCTATTATGAATTTTTATTTTCCTAAACTTTCTTGGTCACATGTATTTCTTCCTCTGTAATGTTTTACACACTACACTGAAACACATACAAACATATGGTTATCTTTCAGTAAAGCCAACCCTCTGATTAGGCCCCTCCCACTGACCTAGATCTTTCACAAGCGCTTCTGTGAATCCAACCCAACTAACTGTGTAAAAGATAGAGATGTCTTTGTGTTATTTTCAACCTCCTCAGGCCAGATTTTTTTTTTATGAGCCCAGCCTTCTTCTTTGCCTTCTGGCAGATGATCATTTCTTACCCATTTGCATGATAGATTTAAAGCTGTCTGTCGTCAGGCCAACATCTTTTGTGTGCCTGTGTTTTCTCATATCTGACAGCAAAATGTATTTGTAAATAGTGATGTGTATTCATGGTTCATTCAAAGCTTTATATTATTTTTTGTTTGTTATCAGTGCTCTTCTGTTCAGTCTCTCCCATCTGCCTGCCTGTGTGCCCAGTCAAATAATTGAATACCATCTATTAATTGGCTGTTTCCTTGGGCAATACTGGGGTTATAACTCTGCAGATAATATTACCTGATAAAAGGGTGGCAGGTGCTTTCTTAGTGGTATTCATGCCAGTGTTACTTTAAATTTTTTTACGTTAACAACTTACAAATTGGGGTCTTGTTACTAAGGGACTGCTTTTTATAGACTATGAAAGTACAGTAGTATTTGATATATAAATCTTGGTGTAGATTCTTAGACTGTACAATTGGGATTAGGCGTGGTTATCTAGTGAACTTTGTTTTTCGTAGTAAGAAAATATCAGACGTAGCCTTCAACTTCTTGGGGCAGAAATGTATGGTAAATGGCATATTCACATGTTCATAGTTTGTGGCTTTAGGTACGTTATTATTTTATGCTCTAGTGTTGTTTGTGCTAATTTGTGTTCAAACAATTGTTGGTTTTGTAGGCTTTCAAGAAAATGTTAGCTATTGATATTCAATAACTTCAATTGTTTAACTTGCTGTATAAAGGTTATATGTAACTAAATACATTCTGAATGAACCTGTACTTGGTAAGTGTGTGGTTAGTTGCCAATTTTCTATATTACGATCACTGGACAGCACATCTTTCCTTTAATGAGTCATTTACTATAAAGATATCTGAACGTTACCCTTCAAGTTTCTTTCAAGTACATTTTGTTCACACTGCTTAGAAGTAGGGGCAGTCTGAAGATATATTTAGAATTTGTGTTTTAATTATTTTAACGGTTATTTTAAAACATATATTTAAAATTGTTTCTATCTGGTTGGCTTTGTTTACCATATGTAGTCCAAGCCTGATTGGCTCAGATGTTTAGTTTTTCTTAAATTTTGATAAACCCTGACAGGGAAAAACCAAGGTGAGAGATCAACCCACAAGGCGCTCCACATAAACATCCCTGAAGCAGACACATAATGTGTCTCAGTGAATACAATTAACCACCAAGATGCTCTCTTGCCATTTTACTTTCACTTAAAACATTTACCACACCAATTATACTTGAATATCCTGAAATTTGATGCAAAAGAAAGTAGACAGTACTAGACACACAAAATCAAAAGCTTCATGGCTGCTGACCTGTGTTATGTGATATGCATTTTGTTAACAGATTTTGTGGCAAGAAATGTCTGCCTTCTCTCACCAAAGAAAATATTGTGTAAGTTGGTGGGTAAATGTTTTTTTTTTAGCCCAAGTTAATAGATAGGAAAGTATTCAATTGTCATTGCCAGTTTGGTTTTGTAGTGTCACTTTATTTAGACGTTTTTACAGAGTTTATGCTAGTGGTTATAAATGTACAAAAGCCCAATGGGTAGATCTCATTTAAGCGGCATTTAGAAGCTGGGTACGTAACAAAAACATGACGACTAAGAGGGATTCTCAACTTTTGGGTATATTGGTAAACTAGACATTTCAGTCTAGATGCTAAGAAACCGTGAGTTTCATTGCTTGAAAACTGTCTTAGTATCCTGGCAGAAACGTCGCTTACCAATATATCCAGAAGTTGAAAACCCGCCTTAGTCGTCATGTTTTTGGTAGATCTCCGTCATTAGTTTTTGCCCAACAGAAAATAACAAAACTATCACCTGAGCTCCTCAGACTATTAAAAGTAATCCATAGCCTTTAGCAAGAACAACTATTGTAATATTATAAATCTGTGTATAGGTTAATGCACCCCATAAACATATTGATTGGTAATAAAACACTACATGGTGGACAAGTTAATAGGGGATTGACCATCATGCCATTGTCTATGAGATAATTTCTTTTGATTTGAATACAGCAAGACAATTATCTATCCTTATCAAGGAGTAAACATTCAAATCTTCTTTTTAATGTGTAGGCTCTTTATTCAGTGTTACAGTAATAGTATGCTTTGTACTGTGTTATGTATTTGCATTTACTATTCGTAAATCGTAATAGTATTTTAAGATAGATTTTGTACCTTTGACACAACACATGCTAATCTATTATCCCACATTTTATATTGAGTTATTCATAACAAAGATAAAAAACTTCAGCAGTTGTACAGAATGTACTTTAGATAAACTTCTTACTAATGAGATGAATACTGGTGTAATTTGCAGGGAGTATGCAAAATATAAAACAACCAAAATACGCTACCATATTATTAACTTCTTGATGCTTTCACTGTGCTTTGCTTTCTGTATGTACTAAGGGTGTCTCTCTTTTGGGGATGGTAGCCACCCCATGCCTTCTTCTTCAGTGTTGCCCCAGATAGAATGTTTATGAAGCTGATAGATATCCTTCCTTATGGCTTGTTTAAGTTGCTTGGTTTGAAGGCAAGTCCCCTGACCTGTTGCTCTGAACCTGTTATCTGTAACCCATCAGTCAGGCAAATGTCACCCTATATTAATGAAAGCCAGTGCCACACCATTCAGGCTATAAAAAGAGTGGACTTTGTTCAGAGCTGTTGTTACTCCCAAAGAATTCCTGTCTTTTTTGAAACTCTGAAACATTGAAAATGACAAATGATTTATGTTAATTTTGGGCCTATGTTTCATAGACCAATCTTAACAAATTAATAAATAAATTGTAGGAAAAAAAAACAAAAACGAGGAACTAGTTAATTGATTATTGGTAAACTGTAACAATTTCTATCAAGAGTGAAAAATACATCTGCACTGGGCTGCACTGTGCATGGCTAATAGTGTACTGATCAGCTTACATTTGAAGTCACATGTGCTAGTAACAATAAACAAATGCTGAAGTTATCCTGTATTTATACAGGGATTTGTTTAAACAAAACCCACTGTGGGTTGTTGTCAGAAAAAATATGTTTACTTTGGCTTATAGGGGAGAAATTTGGGTTGAACTTAGAGTTAATAAATAGTGTGGTTGTAATGGTGACTTGGTTTGGGCTGTGGTACAGTTTGACATAAAGGATTGGTCTTTTCTTTGTGTCAGTTAATATTTTACTACAGATTATACATTACTTATGAAATCACCAATTTTGTGGAATCTTGAGTAGCACCTTCAGTTTAATAATGTTAGTGAATTGATTTGGTAGTTTAAGTGGATTATGTCAAAGTAAGTAAACTACTTGAGTAGATCTAAGAGTATAGAAGCTGTGTTGTATACAGCTGTGATAGACATGTGATAGTTTTCTGGGGTACATTGTTTACAGGACACAATCTCAGCATGCTCTATCTGGTTCACATGTTTTCTCCACTTGCCCACACACCTTATCTGCATGGGTGAGTCAGACTAACAGGTCACCCTATACTTCTATTAATGACATCCGCCTTTGCTTAACTTCAGCATGCCTGAGGTAGACTTCTCCATTTATCACTTAAGGGAATCAACTAATTGTGTTAGTTGTCTGTCACTGTATGTTGTTTGTCCTATGGGTTTGTTTTTCGCCAGGGATTTATCATCATTGACAGGCAATTTCTGACTATTAGACTACAGTGTTTAAGGAAGAAATCCCATTGTACATGTGCCTAGCCATCCTGTCCTGATCCCCCTTAACTGATGCATTAGATACTGTGTGACTGTAAGGCTGAAATCTTGTATAACAAGACCAGAATTAGTGAGAGTCTGTAAAACGTGTGTGAGTGTAACGGTTGTGCTTTATCCAATCTAACCATCCCTTATTATAGTCTCAGTGATCAACCCCACAGCTTGATTCCTCTTCAGATGAAACATGCCCCTTAGGAACGTATTGAGTGGAGTTAGAGAGGAGGAAAACACTTTAGTTACATCTTTATCTTGTATTTCAGTGGTGGATTCAATACTACGTGGAGTTGAAGTAGGCATTACACCACGAAGACGGCCTAGAAACAGCACCAAGGAGAAACCTACACAACCATATAACTCATCGGTGAGTAAACAATTTAACTGTCTCTCTATTTTGGTTACCTTTTGTTTTAGACAGAATTTCAGATGCGTCATGTTAACATTTTATAATTAGAAATGGAAAACAATGTTTGTGTACGCAATTGTTTGTTTGTAAAATAAATAAATAAAAAAATAAAAAAAGCGTACAAAATTTGATAGTTGTACAGTTGTTTTTTTCTGTTTTACTTTTGTGCTCTTTCCAAATCAGCTACAAAATGGCCTACCCTGAAAGCCAGAGGTCCTGTGGTCAAATTCCTTAAGAGATTTTTCTTTTTACTACATTTATAAATTATAGTATTACAAAGTGACTGGGGACTGAGTCATAAATAAGCTAGTGTGACCTACTTATAGATTAACAATCATTGTTAATGGAACCTTTGTGCCAGCTTTGCAGATATATCTGTGGACTATCCTTAGTTGCTCTTACAAGTAATAAGAGAACATGTCAATAAATAAGTACAATGAACAAAGGTTACATGTAAGTAGGTGTAAAAGGATACATAGTGTACGGTTGATTATTTAAGTGCACCTGTATATCAGATCTGCTCTATTATCCAATTAATGCAAAGTCAAAGGATATTTTCTCTTAGGTAATATTTATATGGCGTGACTACCACCAAGAAGTTTGGCAAATTAATGATTTGGAACGACTCAGAAAATAAAGTCCAATCAAATGCCACAGGTTAATAAATACTTGGATATAACTGACTTCCCTCGACCCCTTAATGAACTCTTAATAAATGTCATGCTGAATATTTCTTATATCTGGTGATTCAGATTGAATTGGATTTAATAATTGGAAATTCTCCTTGAATATTTTCCAGCATGTACGCAACATTTTGTTGTGGGAGATTATTGATAGTTATCAGATCGCTTTCTGCATAAATTTAGGCTAGCAAAAGCTTTTCATGAGACATGATCTGAATCATCCTGATACAACTATAGGAAAAACCAAGTCTAAAA
The DNA here is from genome assembly GCA_032466195.1 of Katharina tunicata. Classification (NCBI taxonomy): domain Eukaryota; kingdom Metazoa; phylum Mollusca; class Polyplacophora; order Chitonida; family Mopaliidae; genus Katharina; species Katharina tunicata. The sequence goes on from JAVFBZ010151298.1 coordinate 72,544, forward strand.
CCATGAGTCAGTGCTCAGTCTAGCTTCACTTGGTAATGAGTGTATAGAATATTTTTAGTACATGTTGAAAATGAGATCCTTCTGTATAGTGCACAGCCTCCAAAACTCACCAAGGATGGCAAACAATACAAATTTGGGTTCGATTTGAAAATGAAGTTAGATTCAGTACTAAATTTTGCTTTATTAATCTCACAACATGATGTCAATAGCTACACCTATTTCTAGTAAATTACACATTTATTAGACAAAAGCTGTGTTTACTTGTGTGTTTACTGGCTGTAAGAACAACTTACCCAAGTCTAGAAGCAAATTAATTTGTCATTGATTGACTATTATATGTGATATTCGTGACAGCATTTTTTCAGGTGAAATCACGCTGGGTTACCTTTTTCAGTTTTTCAAATCAAGAAGGGAGGAAGTTAAATATAAGTATAATTAGCTCCTTAGCTATTTACAGTACATATGACTATTTGCTTTGATATGAACTACAGCTTTAAAGGAAACAAAATTGCCTTAAAATTAAGTCTAAATATTGACAGATATATACGTGAAACTTTGTACATCTATGTGTAAGATGTCAGATTTTGGCTGGTATTTTTGTAGTTACTGTATCCTTGTGGTTGTGTTAGCCTAAAACAAACTCATAGGAAAGAATAAATTAAATTACTGTATATACATAATGTTTTGTGGCTGACATTAATGCCAGAGACCTGAATTATGTTAGCAAAGGCTTAATGTTTAATTTATGCCTATGATGAGTATAGGAGATAGCTTCTTAATTAAACCACCACCCTTTATTACCTTTGTCCTCTTCTGGTCGCCTGTTGATTTTATTATCCATGTTCAGGTCTACTTGTTTATAAACCACAGTGACTCTTTTTTTTTTATGATCTCAGTTCCCCATGATCCTGTACAAACTATTTAAAAGCATTCCTTTTGTTTGACTGGCCATACAAAAATAAGTTTATTGCTAATTTGAACCTTGTGTATGACTAGCCTTCTGTTGAACTGAGTAACACTTAAGATTAAACCCTTGCTGAGTAGACTAGTGGTGTTTCACATTTGATTAGGATTATTTAAAAAAACTGCTTACATTCTATACTTATTTCCTTATACAATTGTTCAATTCAATACTTTGTTCAGTAATACAGTTTTAGTTAGCATTGGTGCAAGTCTCATTTGTAATTCAGATTAATTGCTATGTTAACATTACATGTACTGGAGAGTTCCACTTGTATATCAAGGACTTGATGGATATTAATTAACACACTGGACTGTAAATAGCTTGGTTTAGAACGAATCCTTCTGAAACAGAAAGTGTTGTCATGACAACATGATAATTTGCGATGTTATTGTCGAAAGCCTTGAGAATTGTGGGTTGCATTCTGTAAAAACACTGATGCATGTTAAAGCCTGACTTAGTTGAGCGGCTCTGTTAACCAGGTGATGGTACTATAGTAGAGGGCATGTTGCCAACCTCTCCCCATTAACACTGGATCTTGGTCTAGCACCCCATATTTTGTTTCACAAGTGGTTGGCAAGCTCTCAAAGGTTGCACACCAAGAGTTTTATAAATCGCCTCCTGAAAAACAAGGTTTTAACAAGAGAAGAACAGTAGGACGCTTTACAGATACACCTGATACCAGTACTCCCAATGCTCACAAAATTGCTTAACATAATGCACTTGTAAGAATATTTGTATATTTATTTATTCTCCACCTTGCATATTGTAATAATATTCATCAACTTTGATTTTGTGTTCATTTTGGATTAGTTTTACATGTGAAGCTGATTTTACAACTGTTCTCTCTATGTCTGGGTCTCATACAAGTGTAGAATCAATTAAACAGCTTTTAGTTATAATCCATTTTTGGCAGCCTTCCACTTCAAACTCTAGACAGTGTTTAGTTATAGGCTATCCACATCACATAGCTTTTACCTCAATGTTTACTGAAGGTCTGCTGTAAATAACCTCTCTATGTAATATATTTATGTGCTGTGAAGATGTCAATATGTCCCCCAAAGCCTTGGTGCTTCCATGCTCACATTATATTGACATACTTCATGTACTTGGTTACAGGCCTTTCCTAGCAAGCCAAGTATTGACAAAATCTGACAGGACCAATCCATTTGTAATTATGTGGCAGGGGAGACCAGGATGACTTAAAAATTAGCTTTGTTAGCCTTGGTTTGACTGGTTATAGAGTTAAATATCAAATTCACCTTTATATTCAAAAGTGATCAAAGCAATTTTTCCAGGTTATGTTAAAGGGATTACCAGCTGAGTATGTGTTATGTAAATATTTATCAAGACAAACAAATATATATGCATTTTGATTCAAAGATACTGGGTTATAAGCTTCAATGTGTGGTGACAGCGGCTACATTGTGTTACATCTGTTACCTTATTATACTCGGTTTTAAACATATTTGCTGTTAGTGTTTCACTGTGACTACCTCTGTGGTTGAAATTATCCCCAATACTACCCTTAGGTTTTCTCTTTGATAAGGTATGCCCAAAGGGTAAAGCTTAATCAATCAGAGGTGCAAACATCATGAATAGAGAAATAAGGTTGACCCATTCTAGACTATTAAAATTCTCTCAAATGATGGCAGTGAAGGTATTCTGAACCACTGGACAGTGACAGGGTATCTAGGGCTTTACAGTTAGGGTAGGGAATTCCAAACTGAGTGGGGCATTAGGGGTGGGGAGATTGGCATCTGCCCCTCAAGCCATTTAAATTCTTGGTTGTACTCACTTTCTCTCTCTGGGGCTATGTCCAGGGCTGGAGTGTTGTCTGTCTGTTGAAGGACAATAGCTTCTCTGTGGCCTTTTTGGAATGCTTGTCAGTTGTCAGGCCAGTCTCCAGCCTGCACAGATGTACAGTATAGTGTGCATTCATTCCCCCTAGTGTAACCAGGTAGATGTTTTGCCATAGCTGGTTCAGGCTGAAAACAATAAATACAGAAATTCTTTGACCAGTTTAACCTGGGGAGAAAAAACCCCAGCAAGTAAAATCCAACTCAGGTGGCCCTTTATTCTACATGCTTAGTGTTTAGCCTAAGCTGTTGATCCTTCATTCCAGTTCCTTTCCAGATACAAACAGACACCGCATTACACAAACTGGTCTCTCTGCTCCACTGGTCTCACTCAGCCTTGTTGACAAGCCACTGTGTTTGAGTTACTCATTCTGTTTTCAACATTCGATCAAGAGACATTGTGTATTATAAGCCTGTTCTAAATCAGATACATGGGAGTTAAATGCTGGTGCAAGCTTCAATTCATTCTTTCAATCCTATTAATGTGTTCACATTTTTTTACAAGGGATTTTGTTGCCTATTTGGTCACACATTCTACAGTTACACATTTTTCTTCTTCTTCGTCACATTGATATGATGTGAATTTCACCCAGGTAATGCATTTGTTTTTCTAAAAGGGAAATTGTAAGATGTGCTGTGAAAAGTAACTGCCAGCACAATATAATGTTGCTCACTTCTTTTTGTGTTTCATTGTTGTTTTATTTGGTTTTACCCTCATTTTCTTGACCCTATGGTAGAATCAAGAATGTTGCTTCTCTGGTGCATTTGATAGTTTTCTGTGCCTGTGTATAAAGACTTTATGTTGTTGGACTGTGATAAATGTTCTGAATTACGCTTACAACAAGCTGTACAAAAAAAGTGAAGAGAAGGTTGTCAGTTGAAAAGACCTGTTGCTCTAATTATCACTTCATCACTTATCTGCTCCTTTATTCCAGACTAACTGGAAGGGTAGCTTTCTACACCTGCCTATTGTTACAGCCTTTGTCTTAGTGTGAATTGTCGGCTGTCTCACTGAGTCATTCAATACTCTCACCTCTTTAAGCTGGATGTGACGTTAGGGTATAGCAGTTTAATGTGATTAAAAGTTTGTGTTGTACAATATGTTCAAAGGCTTGGAACTTTCATTGTTATTTGGTAGGTCTGTATTTATGCCAGATAAAGGTGTGCAAGCTTTTGATACATTTAAGATTTGACCCCTTCAAGGACTTTCATAAGGATTGTGTGTAATGTAGACATGTACTGATTTAGACAATGTGTGGCTGTAATATAGGTATGTTTGTGTAACTGGAGTGTTTAGAGTTATGCTGACCCAGTTGAGTGTCACATGGGACAGTTTGCCACCACAGATTGACTGATGATATTTGAGTCCTATCATGAGGAGAGGTGACTGCTAGGTCAGAGTTGGATCTTCATTCTGCCTTTAGTTAAGGATTGGGAGAGCTGATTAAACTGTTACCACTCACGTCTCTATTGTTACAGGGTCACTACACACGCCAAAATACAGCACAAAGTCCAGCTCGAAGTGCTGTAACCACCCCAACAAATCGCAGCACTAATTTACGCAAAAACTGTCAACGACGGACTTCAGGCAGCAGCAATACAGACTCTGAAAAAGGTAAGCCACAGTTTTGTTTTATTCAATGTCTGTTAATGTGATAGTTGAGCGGTCTAGGTGGCTGGTCTTTACGTCAGGGTTTCGGTACGGCCAAGGCCTCAGTCTGCAAAATTGTCCTAACTAGAATTTGTCTAATATCTAGGAGAGTGTTATCCCAAAAAATGAAAATACAACAATTCTGTTTGTTTAAACATGATATCTACCAACATTTACGTCAGACTGTTAATCTGAGTGTAGACACATACATGATATGAGTAATTGACAATTAACATAATCCTTCTTATGTGGTTGAACAGGAAAAGCTACTCTAGGCTGAACTACATCATGGTGTGAACTGATTTAGAAGTTAAAGCTATTCCTAGATACATGAGTATAGACTAATGCAACCTTCAATTAAGTAGCTATTTATAATGGGAGAGGCTGAAAGTTGAGAAATCATTGTAGTTGGTTAATGATGTCACATAGACCATAGGTTGTCTCACAATGATTCTTTGTTTAAGTGTTGAAATGGCCTGGAGTGTGTATGTTTAGAAAGGTCAGAAAGCCAGAGTCCCCCTCCCCACCTCTTCACCTCCCTGGGAGAGCTTTGTTTGATAGCTGGGTCAGGTTGGGGCTCAATTGCCCAGAGATAACCTGGCTTTCTGCTGCTTATCAAGGGTCTGGGTGCATGTGACATACTAAAGGAAGGCCCAACCCCCAATTTCTTAGCCATAGCTGTACACAGGTGCTGCCTATTTCAGATAACATTACAGGCCTGGCAAGAGCCAGATTTGACTGCTGTAGACTTGGACTTGTAGGGACTCAGTTAACGAAAACATATACAAATAGCTGGAGGCAAACATAGGCCGACACAAGAATGTTGTCTTTTGGCTTTAGTTTACACATTTCTCAGACAGTGTGTGATACAGATTGAAAAACAGACCTCCTCTACCTGTATTTTGAAGCGAGCCAGCCAGCCAGCATTGATGTTCTTAAGACTTGTGCTAGGATTTGCTCTATGAACTAGCTATGCTATAAAGCATGATAAACAGAGAGAACAGGAGCTGTTTGCGCTGACTCAATGTGTCTTTTGTCATTGAAATGTGTATTAGAGAGCTTTAGTTGCCCCTTGTGACCTTGCACCTTCCTCTAAGCTGTGCTGTATAGGCTGGCTAGGAGGCCCAGTATATCTTGGTCTACCATCCAGGAGAGACGTGGCTTTACCTAGACCTCTCCAATCAACTCTACCTGAACTCTTACAACTACCAGCTGGGTTAACCAATACACTTAGAGTGGGTGTCTGATTTATGTGATACTTCTGTACATATATCTCATTCAAAATGTGATACTTTAATAGCTGGTGGCTGTGTAGTACATTAATTTATTGCAAAGTTAAAGGATACAAACAGGTAAGGGTGTCTGGAGAGTATGACAAGCATACATGTAGCTTTATGATAGCTTACTTGAGACAAAGGAACCTAATGTTGGCAAAAAGTGTTCTCGGTAACCAATACGTTCATGTGTATCATGTCCATATGGATATTGTTTTGTGCACTTTTGGTTTTATGCAGATGTTAAGTGTTGATACACGTTTGCTTTAAAAAAGAAGATACTTGTGAGTTGTTGTACATTGTATTACAGCTAAGAGATTCAAGAAAAATGCTACCTTGTTTTTGGAAGACCTTTATTTTTCTTCTACAGGAATAAAACCTGTTTTTGTTATTGCTGTGATAAATTTATATCTTGTGTGTATATTATCTATGCAACAAAATTTTCTGGGTAGGTCCAAGAATAATATTTTTTCTTGTTTCACCTGAAAATGGTAATGAAATGTGCAGCAAAGTATATGAATGGTTGGGGAGAGTTTCCTTGGTACCCTGGTACTCTCAGAGTTAAGTTGCATCAGGAAGCTGATTTGTTGTCCTATAAATGTTCTGTGGCAAGGAGATGGAACTTTACCTTCTGTATGTACAACTCAAATTTGAGATAAAACTGACAAGTGACCAAACAGCCTTTCTCTGTGTTTACGTTTCTTATCAGAAATTTCACCCCTACATCTAGGTCAAGTCACAGCTGTTTATTTTCCTGGAGCAAACCTAAGATAATCAGGTTTATATGGCTCTCCAAACCAAAATGTCACAAGTTGTGAACAAAATCTGAGGGATACTTAAAGGCTTCATCAATAACTTGAACTGCTTAATGTGCTCTTAACAAATTGTTCTTTTTTTTTTCCCAGAGAAAGTTCCTGAAGTGACACCAGTCAAAAGTAAGGTAAATAAAGAACGAAAACGAAAGCCTAAGGAATTATCACCAGTAGATTCACCTCCTACAACAGAAATATCCATAAAGAAAAAACAACTTAATGAAAAAAGTGACAAAAGAACTTCAGGAAAAACTGATGTGGAAGAAGTGACTGTGAAAGAAATTTTTAAGACATCTAAGGCATCTAAGTCCAGGAGAGAAAATGCGCCAGAATACAGAAGCCAAGAAATTGCTGTAAAAAAGCAGCAAAAAGATATTTCACAAAAAAATAGGACCAGTGGACAGCTGAAGAGTTCGCCTGTTGACATAAGTCCACAGACAGCTCCTCATGAAGAACCTAGGGTTCCGCCTATAGTTTCTCAGATTCCTCATTGTGAGATAAATACCACACCTGAGGTGTCTGCTAAGACAAAGTCTCATCATATCGTTGAGGCTGCTTCTAAAAGTATTAAGAATGTTGAAGATAGTACAGGTGTTGGCAAAACAGTGAAAAACAAAGTGTCTAGGAGTAGTGGAAACTTGAGGAATACTGTCATTAATGCTGAAACAAAAACAAAAAGAGCAAGAAACTCACCAGTTCAAAGTGAGAAAAGCTGTTTAGTTTCTTCGGTGTCAGAAAAACAGAAAAAAACAGAGAATGTGAAAAAGATAGCTGTTACAAAAAATGTGACTGAGGTTAACTCTGGAGAGAGTGAAGACATGCACTTTAAGAAGCTTCATTTGTTAGCAGGGGAGAGCTCAAAAGAGAAAGCTCCTCAATCATCTCTTAATAGTGCAAAAATAGATGTGACAAGGTCCGTCACAGATCAAGTCGCTAAATTTGCTAAGTCTGAGGCCCAGCAGCAAGGCTCAAATTTCAAAACAAATGCTAATATATCATTATCAGAATCTGATAGAAGGCATCCAGATTTAAATAGAAATCCTAACAAAAGTGCTGAAACTGTTAGTCCTGGGGTTAGTCAAGCTAGTACTGATTCTCAGGGAAATGTTGTGACTGCTATGCCAAATGCAGTGGTCAGTAAATCTTTAGAGGAACAGTCCAGTTTCTGCTCAGGTAGTGGTTTAACCCAGGAAAGGCCTGTCTCCAGACATAGTGAGGAAAGGACACAAAGTTCTCGTTTAGATGATCTAAGGAGTGTGAAGAACAGTCCTGCTTCCAGCCCGTTAATAATTGATCGGAATGAACCGGTCAATCCATACAGAGACCCTGAATTGATGAGAAAAAACCCTGTTCATAGCATGTTGGGAGTACCTAAATCCATAGGGGCTTCCTCATACCCAAATGTTCACCAACCCATTCCAGGCCCACCCGGCTCTTTGCCAGCATCCACGCTGGCTAACCATCACCCTCTTACAAGGACCTTGCTGCCAATGCAGTCCTACCCTCAGCTATCTGGATTGAGCCTGTCCCATCTGCCACTACCTCGCTCACAATTAGATCCAATAGCTGCTAGGGAAATCTCTAGCTTAGCTCAACAGCAGCAACAACAGCAGTTAGCCCTTCAGTACCAAAATCAACATCTATTACCGATAGCTTCTTACCAAGCTGCTCTTCCAGGAAATCTGAATAATACGCAACTAGAACTGTTATGGCAGCAGAAATACCCGACTGTTCCTGTGCCACCACAATGGATGCTGGCCAAATATCAGGATGATCTCATTCGAGGGTCTATACTACGTGAACGAGAGCTGTCTGAGGAAAGAGACAGGGAACGTCGAATAGAACGAGACAGGAGGGATCGAGAGATTGAGCGGTAAGTCTTTTCAGAAAAATATCCATATGGTATTGTGGTGGTGGTGTGATTTTGTTCCATTGTAAATCCTGAGTACACAATGGTATATGTGATAAAACCTCTACCATATTTTGAAAGAGAACATCTGTATCTAGCCAATGGAATGTCACAGCTGGTAAAGAAAATGTCTGCTCAAGGTTATAGGAACATGTTTTGCAATTGTAAAGGGGATTTTTACTTGGCCAGCCTGTGTGCTTGTACTGAAAATTTACCTTGCCCATGTGAAGACAAACAGTGTGGCTATGTGTATTTTCTGGGTTTGTTTGCTCTACGTGCAGGGTGTCAGTATTGACATGGCTTCAACAGCCAGGTAGCTATCTCTCTACAGTGATCAATAGTTAAGACTGTGTTTCTGCCAGAATAAAACGCCATAGTCGCCATTGTTACTGTGCGGTTAGGATCAGCTCTATCAGCTTGATAGGCTGTTTTCCTGTGTCTCTTTCCTCCTAGATGTAGTCCTTGTTGTAACTTAAATCTATAGACGGGCATGAGATCCTTATTTGTAAGCTGTACAACATTGTTATCCCTGCAAGATCAGCAATTATATTGATTGTTTTTAAGTCGCATTTGCCTGGTTAGGAGTGTTGGCTACATAATGAGTTCACCCTCGCTTCTGGTATTGAATACATGTAGGCCTGTCCAGGCACCAATTACTATTTCCCTTTATAAAAGCAAACAACGGCTGAATGTAGTGTTAAACAGTCCACACATGTATACATTATAAAATATTACAAAACTTTTACTTTTGGCTACAAGTATTGATTGCCAAAGCAAGATCTAGTTATTTTTTTCTAGCTAACATAAAGCCCTCTGGCTAAGGGTATATTTTGAGCTTAGACCGAGCAATGGAAAAACATTTACAACAGAGCTAATACCTGAAGCGGTTTCATGTATTGGCATGTGTAAGAGTCACTGCCTACTATTGGAATACACTGCCGTCATATCATATAAGTGAAATACCTTTGAGAACAATGTTAATTCCTATCAATCTATCTATCAAAAATGTCATTTCCTCTTGATCACATCTCCTATGAAAAATTTAAGGTTGATTTTGTTTTGAGAATTAAAATGGTGTGATCAATTGCTGTACAAAAGAGTTTTTATTCAATCTTTAAAAGGCTTTATACATGTTTACTCATGTTTTCCGGTGGCTGCGGAGTTCGCAGGGTGTTTTTTTTTTACGAGGTTTCTTCCCGGTTTTCCACCATACACAAGCAACGCAAATTATTAGGATTAGTAAGTCGTCATATAGGTGAAATACTCTTGAGTACGACGTTAAACACCTATCAAACAAACAAACATGTTTACTCTGCCAAAAACCAGTACTGCCCACAGGCTGTATGATATGTTCTAACATGTATGGTTACCTGAACAATTTCAATTCTACAAGTATAAACTACTGTTCGCATTTAGTTGCTGCATGACTTCAGTCTAACCGAAGAAGTTCAATTATCAATAAACTCCCTACTGTACATTTAATACCTCTGTGTTCTTACTGCATCGATCTTTTCTTTTGTGAACGTCTTCATGCATGTTGCATGTGTGGATGTCAATTGTGGAATAGCTTGTGCTTAACTGATAAAGGAATACATGTATAAGGCTTATATTAAGATTATCTATGTTTCTTACATGTATTTCCTTGCTGGAGGTAAGGTTCCACAAGAGTAGTCTGATTAACAGTACTAATCAGTAAGCCTCAGTAGTATCTATTGGTCGATTACTATGTCTTAATTCAATGTCAGACCCCCAAAAACAATTAAATTTACTGAACTAAAGCATAGGCACAACTTTTAAAACTTAAAATTTCATGAGAGAAACCATACTTTAATTTGGATTTTGTCTGAAGCATAGTTGTTCGATGAGCAAACCTGGGCAAAACCCCTCCTGGGTAATATTTTGAGCCCCTGTCTCTGACACAAGCCTCCTGTAGCTCATAGCAGAGTTGTCGCTACAGTGTATGTAACGTTTGTGTCCCTGTAAATTTTTTTCTATCAAATTTACAGCAACTGTAAATAGCATACAATGATTGTGAATAATCTGTTTTGCATATACATTAGAATTAAAGCTGGTTTGCATTTTTGCACGATCACCTCACATTTGATCCGGCATACAGCTTTTCTCCCAGGTGAAGCTACTAAGCACATGACTGTGTGTACATGTAACATGCTTGTACCGTAATGCTGACTACCTGAATTTTTTGCTCACATATTGTCTGATGGTGAAAATAGATCAAGAGAAAGGCTCGTACATTTGCAGATGCAGATTTTCACAATAAATTTCACATTATTAGAAAGAAATAAAATCAAACTGAAAACAGACATTTCATGATTATTTTCTTCTCTTTGTGGAATGGTAAGATCAACTTTATCGATGCAACAAAAATTATTTATGCCACCTACATATTATTGTTGTTGAGCAAGTGTTTACACTTATTGAAATGTTTCCATGGGAATGGAATCATGTATCTCTATAATTTAGGTGATGTTAGGTGACAATAGAAGTGTTTTTATCTATGTTTGATTACACGATGTTAAAAGACAAATGACAGGGAAGAATGACATACTAGAGTAAACATTAGTGAAATTACCTGTCAAAATAATGAATTAAACATCAGCAAAAACAACTTACATAAAGTATACAAATTTATTATGACATCATATTCAAAGGCACGATAGGAGTTTTAGTCTGATCAATACACATATTGTTTTTGTAGGAGTCAGATTGTTGTTTGTGTCTTAACCTGTGACAGAAGAAAAAATACTGTTGTGCCAAAAATTTTGTTCAGAGTGAATCTGTCTAGCTGGTTCAACAGCTACAATTTGAAGTTTTCCATGCATTGAGAATCTAGCCTTTGCCAAGTTTTCAGAATTTTAAGCCTGTCCCCTCTGCAAAACTAAACAATGTGTTTATACATGTAACATGTTTATATAGTACTGTACATATTACTTTGAAAAGGCTAAACTAGGGTTTAGTAACAAAGCTTAAGTGTTTGTTATGGTTGATTGAACATGTCTAATTACAACTACATGTATATATGCTAACTGTGCGCTCCTGAATAGACTGTATAAAGCCTGAGGTTTCATGTATCAAAACGTAGGACTCCACTGTATTTTACGTCAGTGCTATAAATAGTCTTGACCTGTTCCCTTCTTCTGGATAAACTTCACAAGTACACGTTTTCAGAGAGAATCATCGAAAGCAAATGGAAATCTTGCATCAGATTTTTACTTATACCATGACTATTTCCGCTATAAATACATGTATCTTTGCTAAGATGCTATTGTAGTTAGAATGACCGGTTGGTCTGTTGAAGCTTTACTGCAATTGCCATGTTCATTGTTTTGCTCTTTTTGTCCATCCTAATATTTTCTAATACTTCAAAGCAATTCTTGGTGAAAATTTAGTATGCCTCTATTTCAACCCCAAAGTCTGCTACATAAGGTTCTTTATGAAGATATGGCTCATACGATGCATTCAGTGAGCAGGCTTTGTGAACTAGTATAGTCAAGTGGGTACAGATCTGTCCATAAACATTAACAAGCATTTAAGTTTTATTCTGCATGTTCATTCATGTTTTCATTCAAAATGTTGTCTAAACAAGATCACTGAAAATATTTGAAATGAATCAAATCAGTGAAAATCTGGTCTATCGACATGGATCTTGCTCATAAAACTACAATGTATCTTGAATATAGATCATACCCTCATTCGTTACATTGGTGTTTATTTAATATATGAATTGATATTGTATCTGCAAGAGAAATACATGCAAGGTAAACAATGACATACACTGGAGAAATTTGATTTTTTTAAATCGAATTAATTATACATTGTAAAAACAGGTCAAATGGATCAAATAACCAAATAAATAGGTTTCTTATCTGTTTTTAAAATGACTTCTGCTTCAATCCTGTAAATTTGGAGAATGAAATACATACATGTAAAACACGGTTATGTTCAACATGTATGAGAGGAAAGTAACATGAATGCCAAGTAAACCTATAGCTGATTTTGTGTAAATTGATTGATTCTCGACTCCTCATTGTTCACCATACATTTGCTTATAGATTTTTGGATCAATAATACAATTAGCCTATGTTCATGTAAGTTACTGTTGCTTGGAGACAGCTGCACGTCCCATTATTTTCCGCCACATCGATATCTGTTGTGACAGCATGTTTGAAAGTGTCTTCTAAAATTACATAACATGTTCTGGACACATCTCTCCCAGCTAAAGAACTAAAAATGTGTATCATAAATATATCAAGCATTCAAACTCTTATTTACAATTTTGTGTAAAATGTGGGTTATTATGTTCATGCTATTAATTTATCACTATAAGAAAAAAAAAATAGGAATAAGTACTTGTGATTGTGAAATCAATTCATAGAAAGCAAACTTTTGAAATTTATGTTTATAAACCAAGGTAATCTTAATTGTTTTTTGTGCATGGAACCACAGTGACATTTGGAAGGCTAGCATGATCTATTCTAATTTAATTGTTCCCAGCAAGTGTAATGTTGCATAGTGTAGTATACAATAGAATTGGAAGTGTGTTAATATATATTTTGTCAAGAGTAATTACACTGGCACAGGGTATAGATACATATTTCAGATGTTGTGGTTTTAAGCCACAGGTGATGTCAAATTGTCATGTTTGAACAACAGTTGTTGGCAGCCAGCCAACATTACTGTAACTGCAGTACATGGTGTATTGATGTATTCAGGACTGGTTTGGCTGCTTTTAAAGCTATTTCAATATGTATTTGTGTTAACCCTATTCAATATCCAGCAGCTAAGCTGACCTACATTTGCTTCATAGTTGAGGAAGAAAATAGTCATTACAGAAAAGGGGAGGACTACTTGTACGCATTATTTGTACACTTTGTATGTACAATTTTACATCTAAAATGTGCACCTTTATGAACAGAATTATTTATAACATAATTTTACTTACTACACTGTACATGTACATTATTTGCACTGATAACATAAATGCATTCCACATAAGATAATTGTGACTTCTTGTATTTATATAATATATCTATATTTGCTGGCCCTGCTAGTCAGAGACTCAAGTTCAAATCCCGCTGGAGGAAAGCTAAATTTTCTTTCTCTACATGTACATTTGTAAAAGAATATTCTATATTAAAAAAACTAAGAATGACTAAAATGTGCCCAATAAAGCAACCACATAAGGTATAATAAGCTGATATTTGATCTTTTATCTATCTCTGAAAAAAGAAGAATATGTGGCCAACATATTCAGTATACAAAAACTAAGCAAATCATGCACTGTCTTATAGTACAGATGAATGACAAAGTTAATGACCTGCATTATCATATTCAAGGATCCATGGGGTGCTTTATATGGCCTGATATTCACAAAGAAGCATGACCATTGAAGAATTAATGGGTTGTTGCTGGGTCAATACATAGTCTCTGTAAGGCTGTCTGGGTAGAGGGAGATCATTGCCACAGCAAGGGATATTGCAGCTATGGACAGGGAAGTCCATTATCAACCTAAAGGGGTGGAAACCTCGATAGGCCTCATTGTTATGCAGTTTTCATTAGATATAGCCAGGCAACTATGTTGAGCTATGGTTAGCCAGGGTAAATTATGCACAGTGCTGAATCTTTAGTTATCTGGATAATTGTCTGTTTTCTGAGTGTACACAGTGCTTCTTAAGATGTGGAATATGATATTGCATCCTATTCACTTTGGATAAATTCTGGAACCCAGAGAGTGACAGACATAGCTGTTGAATAGCAGGGTATGTTGGCTGAGTACAAACCTATGTTAAATAGAGCTAGGGCTGGGATGTGTATGTAGGTCACCATGTTATTGGCCATAGAAATGTACAGTGTTTGTACGCGTTCCATACCCTGAGTATTTAAGCAAATTTGGGGTTTTGTCCCTTATACGTAGTCTTTCTCATCTTTATAACAAATAGAAATAGTTTTAGTGACATAATTCTTCTGATATGTAACTGTTTCAATGCTCACAGAAGGGAAACATTTTTTCTGGCTGTGAAGGCCCATCAGAAGAAAATTAATGTATGTTTAACATAGCATAATTTTAGATTATATCTAAATGATCAGATAGTTTAAATTTATAGTGACATTTAATAGTGAATTGAGAAAAACTATGGATGTAGAAATGTTGGTTGTACACACTTTTAGAATTGCTCAGTTTTGTCTCCAGGACGCACTGCTGTGATATAAGTGAGCTATATGAGTGAAATGAGCAGTGAATGATACCAATTCATCGGAAAGCCCTTATTCACTGGGTGCTCGATTGCTCATCGATATTAACATATTAATTATTAGAACAACTTGAATTTGGTTCATCATGTGAGATAAAATTGTCTACATTCAAATATGTTCTACATTGTTACATTAATTGAGTAGTCTTCCTTGATATTATGATTAATATTTATTGTAAAATAGCTTCCTGTGCCCTGGTGCTCTCTGAGTTAAGTGGCTTCAGGAGGTCGATTTCTGTGTCATCTTGTTTTGAGTCCTGTCCTTGTCCTGTGTGGCTTAGTCTGTTTGCCAGTCTTGTAGAGAGTGGCTTCCTTCACTTATTGGGTTGGCATGCAGTTATATGAGTGAAACATAAAACTAAATAAAAAAAACAACCAACAATTACAATTTATAGTTTATGGTGTGTCAAGTGTTGCACCAGGTAATCGGACTTTGACCTGCCATGTGACTCCTTAACCTGTTTCTATACCACCTGTCTTCATGTAACCTGATCTAGATTTACCTTCTATCCTTCTTATCAGCACATGTACATTTCAATTTTGAGACATTACTTTTAGTAAAAGGCACACTTGAACATAAGATAATATTTTCCCTCCACAATTCAGATGGATTTAAAATATGCCCTGAAGTTCTGCTAAGTTATAACTACTCACAATTAAAACGAGTGTATTGCCCTGGTAATCGTAAACAGTGATTGCTTTTATGTCTGCGCTTTTGATATTTTTCATGAGCATACATGTAATTCACATATGCATTAGTACTTAAAAAAATGATCAGTCGAGGTTTGGAATTATCACAAACATAAACATATTGCCGTACTGACTGTATTAGTAATCTTCCTTGACCCAGAATATTATGGGACACCTGTTGTAAGGATAACATGCATTGATTGGTTTCTCTGTACCATTTGAATATGTTTGTCTATACTGGTATATATCATCTGTTTTAGCATGATTTGATATATTTCTAGTTTTAGATTGTAATGTGCTTTTTCTGTTTTTTAGTGAACGTTTGGAACGAGAAAAGGCAGAACGTGACCGAGCTGAGCGTGAAAGAATTGACCGAGAACGAGACAGAATTGAAAAAGAACGATTAGTAAGGGAGAGAGAAAAGCACGAACGAAATCGCCAGGAACGCGACAGAGAACGACACCAGGATCATAGAATATTGAAAGAGTCAGTTGAAGCTGCTGCGGCAGTTAATCAACATTTTACGGAATCTTTGAGACTTGCAGAGCAAAAGGTAACATTTTCAATTTCATCTCCTACTTGTAAAATGATCTTGGGGGGGGGGGGGGGGGGGGGGGCCC
>JAVFBZ010151298.1:88598-113558 GCA_032466195.1 Katharina tunicata
CCCACTCTTTAAATCTGTATTATTATTTTTTTGGAGGAGGGGGTTCAGGTCTTGTAATGAAAGAAGCTGAATTAATTAAAATTTTCTGGAAATACTTTAGTTGACCTTGTCAGGTCATACTAGTATGACATTTGGTTTCATAATTATGATTCCAACAATTTTGTGGCTAAATTAAGCAGAGAATTCCGGAGCAAGTAATTTGATATCAAGTTGACCTACTTTTATTCCTCTGCGTTTAGTACCGTGTTGGCCTTTGTGAACATGTTGACAAAGTAGACTCTAAGAACAGGTTTTTGATGTAAACCTTATAAAATGTCATCTGGTTCTCATGGGAAAATAAAATTTTCAATACTGGTTAAAAGGGTTACACATTTTCAAGAGTGTTTTCATTTAAACTATTGTGTTATGTCTCATTAGTTTGACAAGGTCCGTGTTATGGTTTTATGTATCAATGAACATATTTTGAATACAGATGTTAAGAACTGAACTTGGAATATGGGGCTATTTTTCTTTTTCTTCCTTTCTAATTTTAACAATTTAATTTTAAACCCAAATTCCACTAGACTCTAAATATTGTTTATTAAAAAGGCTGCTTCGTAAACTTAACACATCATGCTCTTTTATAGCATTTCTTATGTTTTTTATTTAACATATAAACTAGAGAAGCCCTTTAAAGCCTATATGTTTATTAAAACCAGTTCCGTATTATCAATTGAGCAAGATTTTTTCAATTGAAAGATATGTTAATAAATAACTAAATGGTTCTTTATTTAAATAAGTTGTGTTTTTATATTATTTTAATTATAGAAAGCTGCCACTGGTGTTTGGCCGAGTCCATCTATTACATTAGGAACTGGGAAGGGATCATTACGGTCAAGTGAAGCTCCTCCCGCTCATAGTCAACCTCCACCTGCTCACTCTGGTGTCTGTATGGACCTGAAGTCAGCCGAACACAAAGACAGGAAAATCATGGAGGAAAGAGCAAAGCAGGTGAGATAAAATCTAAGGTTTCTAGGATACATGTCTTTGTTTTATACCAACAACGATATAATTATTTTTAGGTCTACAAGTGTTGCTTTTAGAAATAAACTAATTTGTTTTTTACTATTTTCCATCTGTGTCATTGATGAGTTATTTACTGTAGTATTTTGTTCGCTGACTAATTTTTTGGGGTCTCTTTTAGGCTGCTGAACGTGATCACCGCCATTCTTACTCACCTCACGATCGGTCATCTTACTCTCCTCAAGATCGGGCTTCATTCTCACCTCATCAACCTGGACAGAGAGTAAAGTTTATGGACAAACATCAAGAACTCATAATAAGGCAAACTGAGGAGAAGAGGCGGCTTGCAATAGATCAAGAGAAACTCCTGCGTCATCAACAGTATATTCATGAGACACAGCAGAAGGCTCTGATAGTAGATGATAAATATGTAAAGCCCCCAGAGGCTCACTCTGGTAAAAGCACAGCTTCCACTAATAGTGGTCTGGAGCCAAAGTCTGGGCATTTATATGCCCCATATCCCTATTCACACAAGAACTCAATGTATGTGTCCACAGCTTCCACTCCTACTACTGTTTCACATGTACAAAGTGTTAAGCAGGAGCCCAATTTTAGCCTATATGGCTACCAACCATTCCAGCACTCCTATATCCCAAGTGATAAGGTGCACTTACGAGGACTGAACAGTGCAGAAAGGGAAAGGGGTACAATTGTGAAAGAGGAGCGAGATCGTCATGCTCATGACCAACATGCTTATGACCAACATGCTCAATCAAACTCTGGTCGTTCTAGTACACCTCAAAGTAGTAGTAAAAAGACAAACAATATGAGCTCTCCACCTCCGTTGATCAAAGATCATGGAAAGGGGCACAGTTCGGTGATAGTGGACAACAGGTCGAGGGATGGTATGAAAACTGGTAGTCCTCACTCTGTTGGTACTTATCACAGTGTCTCCCCGGTGGTGTCTGGTTCATCGCGTCCACCAACGGCTCCTGGGTCTTTGATGGAACTCCAACCTGAGAGACCAGCATCCTTGTCATCCAATCACTCTAGTCCTTCCTCATCAACACTGGCACATCATCTACAGTCACAACCTATGATCTCATCTCTCACCAGTATGCCATCTCATGCATCAGCATTTAGAGCAGCAGAAAAATCTGCATCTTCACGCGCACAGAGTCCCTTACATGTTGCCAGTCCACAGATGTTATCTGCAGCTGTCATTAGACCCATGGAATATCCCCAAACCATGCACAGCCATGGCCAGTTGGTTGGATCTCCAGCTCCTGGAACTGTTGTGTCCAATCCCAATACTCATGCTGGAGCTACTGTAGGTCAGCCTGTCACATCTTCGCCACATACAGGCTACACATACAGTCTAATCCAGCAAGGTCTTGTACCAAACCCTATATACAGTCAAAGTGCTGATTTAAACTCAACAAAGGTCAGTGAATCCCAACCACAGAATGCTTTAGACCACAAGTCAAGTGGGCAAAGCTCTGGTGGGATTGGATGCAGCAAGAGGAAGTCTGGAAAGGATGGTTCTAGCAGGAAAAAGCAGAAAAGCCACATGGAATATGGTGATGTTATTGCTCCAACGACTCATTCCTTATATAGTCCAAACCCACACAAGGTTACTGGTCACCAATCCAGCCCACTTACCACAGGAACAACAACAGTGCTTACTGCCAGCACTTCTAGCGCTACAAAAAGTGTGGCCTCCTCTGGATACATGGATTGTTTCCAATCATTTGTGGAAACCACTGTGCATAATGCTTTTCTCCAAGACCAAGAGAACAGTAGAAACAAAGTAAAATCAAAAGGAAAGGGTGCTTTTGAAGGACAAAAGGCTGGAGGGGTTTCTTCATCACATCATCAGAAGCCCCTTCCACCCCATCAGACCCATCAGACTTTACAACAGCATCTACAGACAAATCCGCAAGTTAACCCTCTATATTCACAACCACAGCATCAAGTCTTGCCGCATCAATCACAGAGCCCATCTTCCCACAGTGGTACCACCTCACAATTATCTCCCAAGCAACCACCTGTGCCACAAAGTCATTTGTATCATTTACCCCAACAGCCCAGTGTTCCAATTAAGACAGAACCAAATCTAGCTCTGTCACCAGAAAGTTTTATAAACACTAACTCAAACTCTTGTTCCTCCATTATGGACACTATAAACCGTGTAGCCAATGGCGTGGTTGATACTGACAGTGACACACTTAGTGCCCCAAGTCCCCCTCCATTGTCCCGGAATGCCTCCCCACACAAGTCTGGTAACCATACCAAACTGAAAAAAGCCTGGCTTCAGAGACATTCAGACGAGGACAAAAAAGAGGTGAAACAAGAAGGTTCTCCCTCCTCATCACCCCCATCCACCACAATGGAAGATTCCAAGCCTGAGAAGGTAAAGCAGTGTTTTGTTAACTGTTCTTACATCTCTCCAAAGAAAGAAGGTGGAAGGGTTACACCTATATCATCACTTCAGTTACCAAATGGTAGTGCTGGTGAAGGAGGAAAGGAAGATAACGAATCAACAAGCTCAGCTTCCGAGGCCGACATACAGGTATTTACTATTTTTCCCATTTGTTACTTGTTTATTTGTAACCTACATTTGAGTAGTATTTTGTTGAAGCTATTTGCAAGATTGATTTTACTATTGTTGAGCCGCTGGAAAGAGTGGAATTTCTTTTTTGTTAATTTTCACTGCCATTCTGAATTGTTGTTGCAACTCAATCATACTTTGATCTTGATGACCAGTAATGGTTTTCTGAATATTTTCTACAATGTGATATCTGCTCACAGGGTAATGATGGTAATCCGCTTAAGAGGCAGAAGATTAGAAGGCGGAAAAGAAATAATGGGGCCAAAAAATCTAAACTGGAAAATCCTGAAAGTGGAAATCCTGGCAAGAAAAAATTGTTTGCAGGAAAGAAAGAAGAAAAGGAAGCCAATATTGATGGGAATAATTCAAAGGTAAGGAAGCTAAAATTCTCAAAAAAACTACTCATCTTTCCTTTGGGTTGTTAGGGTAGCCTGGCTTCTCCAAGTGTCGCTTGTCTGTAAAGCGCAAAGATGTCTGATGAAACAATTTTGCTTTTACTCTTTTTTCATGTTTTATATTTCTTCAATTTATCTTGGATGTATGTAGCTTTCAAAAGTTCTTAACTCAAACCTTTATCAAAACAAAACTGAAAGGTAGCCAAATAATCTTTGTGTGTGTAAGTAAATGAATTTTATTTACCTCCGATTTTCTTTTTCCTTTAGTCTAATGAGGTTGATGGGATGATCTCTCAGAACCACGATGGTGACTCACAGGAGAAGAAATCTGGAGAACAGCTTCAGGAGTCAACAAAGAAAATTCTCCAGGAACACTTGAAGGAGATGGCAAAGAACAGCAGTTCCTCTAAAGAACCTTCTGTAGAACGTGTTAAGTCGGAGAAAACCGACAAAACTTCTTCAGAAAGTTTGGACAAGAAGGAAAAGAAGAAGAAAAGGAAAAATAAAGAAATTCCCAAAGAAGATTTGGACAAAAGTAGAGGTTTGTGCTTGTTTTTGTCTTTTTAAATCAAACCATTTATTTTATTGAAGTAAATTGGTTTGCTGGTTTCGACCACGGGTTGTTCTTAATAGAAGTATTTATTTTCATTTCAGAAAATTTCAACAGGCCTTTGGTGAAGTCCACTGTTTCTGTCTTGAAGAAGACTTGTGAGCCATTTCTCCAGGACGGATCTTGCAGTGAAGTGACTCCAAAACTCATGAAATGTAGAGAATGCAAAATGACACCCTCTCAGTTAAAAGTGGAGAAAACTCACAATATATTTTGTAGGTTTTACGCATTTCGTCGTTTACGATACAGCCCAAAAGGCTATCTAACTATTGCAGGATTCTCTGAACTAGCAGACGCTGAATCTGATGACATCCGTCCATGGATCCCAAAACTACCAGGTAAATATTTAGCCATTCATTGATGCTGTCAAAATTTGGTGTTTGGTAAATAACAATAATATAACTTCCTGCACTATATGTTTTGTTCTGGTTGGGATCATGATTGTTTAAATAGGATTTGGGCTGGGGATATTTTTTGGGGTGAATTTTTTTAAGGTAAACTTTAGTTGTGTAGCTTCTTGTGTATTATGGGATAGTGCTTATCTGTGTAAATTACGTTCTGAAACTTCCTTCAAAATGGTTCATTCTTTTGTGTCTTATTATTCAGTGATGGAACCTTTACTGGACATCAAGACTGCCAAATACATTGTAGCAAAAGTTGGTGATAAATTCTGTGAGTTGGTTGAACAGGAGAAAGAGGCCAGAGCATGGGCTGGAGATGAAGGTATACCACATCGTTTCAATAAAATAAAACTTCTATCTTAAATGTTTATTTTTCCTTTTGACGAGATATTTTAATGTTGGCCATTTAAATGCACAATGATAGGAGTCACATGTACATAACCCCGAGTTACATTATACTTGCATAATAACCATAAACACAATTAACATATGATAGTTGTTTTTTGCTGCTGGTAAGTTTATTAAATGGATCTAATAGTGCTATTATTTTTTGTTTTCTCAGCCAAAATAACATGGAAGAGAGCTGTGACTGGTGTGAGAGAAATGTGTGATGCCTGTGACACCACTCTATTTAACATCCACTGGGTCTGCCAGAAATGTGGCTTTGTTGTCTGTCTCGACTGCTTCAAGGCGCGCATGAAGAAAGACACTGATAAAGGTGAGAAATACACATTGCTGTTGGTGTACTGTTCACTGGTCCCAAAGATTATAAGGATTTTCTTAGTCATTTGCCTCATCTTGCACAAATAGATACATGTACTGGAATTTAGCGTATGTAGACGATAATAAATTTGTAGGTCTCTACCCGGGATAGATATTTTTGATAGATTGTAAATATAAAAAAAGGTTTTTGCTAATATTCATCACAGTATAAAGTGTACCTTTCAGAATTTTTAAGTTGGTTTACTGTAACTTTATACTTCATTATTTTGTTATTATAACTTTGAAAATTGGACTTTTATTAGGATATGTTGAAAAAAAACTTGTTCGGTTGTCCTTTGTAGAAGCTGCCCTGATGGATGCCAAACACAACTGGTTGAAGTGCAGCTCTAATAGACAGCCTCATGAACCAGAGAAACTGATGTTGACTCAAATTATACCCTGTAATGGTAAGTTATTTGTTTGGTCCTTGTAAGTCAACGAGTGGCTGCGTTGGACCCTCAAGTGACTTGTTCCTTCTGAGCTAAGGAACATCAGGAAGTCAATTTGTTGTGGTGTTTCTGTGTTGCCAGCATCGTTTTGTGTGGTTTATTTCACCCAAGTACGGCCTAAAAACTCAAACGAAAAAACCTTTTAAACTAGGCTGAATAGGTTTTCTCCATTTGTATTAATGATGCTTTATTCGGTTATCTTTTAGAGGCATGAGGGAACTGGGTCAGGAAAAACGTCACCAGTTCATGAATCTAGGAATTGTGATCAATAAGAAATATGGTATTCTTATAAAGGGGATTAAAGCTAAATCTTGTAGAAAGAATTTCTCATTACAACAATAACACAGATTAAGTTTCCCAATTTTTTGTAATTTTTTAAAAAGGTTTTGCTATTTTGACTTGAAGGTTAAACATGGAACCCTTTTGACTTTTTTTTTTTCGGTTTCAGCTCTGTGGGAGTTAGGTAAGATGATCCATGATATCCGTCAAAAGTGGAACATACTTTCTGACTGTCCTTGTGGGAAAAACAAGGACCCAACCAAACACTCGCCCAAAAATGGACTGGTATGTAAAATGTTTAACATTGAAATTAATATGGAAATGTATTGTTGATAACCCGTTTGGTAAAGGACTTTCTTCTTTCAAAAGATTAAAATATTATATTATGCATAAATAAAATGTGTCATTATTATGGGGCATTACTTTTATCCATTTTTTGTGAAGTATCCTATATTTATTTCCTCCTAAAATTACTCACTAATGTTTTCTTCATTACAGATATCTGACCATGGCTCAGAGAAAAGTCGTCTAGTAAATGGTGTAGGAGAAGAGAAAGCCAGCAAGCGTTCAAAGAAGTCTGCTGATCCTTACATGGAAGGTTTTAACACAAACAATGCTGCTCTGAATGGCAAGTCACCTGTGTCTTCGCTTACAAGTTATAACCCAGACACAGCCTCACCTCTTAACTTACTGGCCGATGTTGCCTCCATGGATATTGGAAACAACAAGAGGCTTGGAGATTCTGACTCTAAGCAATTCACCCCAATCTCTGAAGAGATGACTGAGGAAGAAAAGAAAAATCCAGCCGGTTGCTCAACGTTAAGGGAACTTCTTACCAAAAATGCAGGCAAAATGAAAGCTGCAGCGGCTGCTGGAGGTGAAAATAACAAAAAGAAAGCCAAGGTGATGACTAGTACTCTAGATGACATCATTCAGTCTGTGGTGGAGAAAAGTTTACCTAAGGACCAGAATGAAAGCCCAGCTTTAAAACTTACAAACTATATTCCTAAACTCCGTCCAAGTTTTGTCAACAACACACCTATTCCTGTACAGAATTTAACAGAAACTAGTGTGAAATACCCGGACGTTCCACATTCCTGGCTCTGTGATGGCCGACTTCTTCGACTACATGACCCTCAGCATAGGGGAAACTTCAAGATATTCCAAGAGCAGTGGAAACGTGGCCAGCCTGTTATGGTTTCCGGTGTAGACAAACTGATCAATCGTAGACTGTGGAAGCCAGAGAGTTTCTCTAAAGAGTTTGGGCCACTGGAGAATGACCTAGTTAATACAAGATCAGGCCTTGTCTTAGTTGGACACACTATGAGTGATTTTTGGGATGGATTTGAATACCTTGGAAGTAAGTTTAGTTATTTTTTTGTGTTGATCAACAATATATGTAATTTTGTCAGTTTTGAAAACAATATCCTTTTAAACTTATTGGGAAGTGAGTTCCCTTATGTTCTTTGTGTAGCTTTAACATTTGTCAATGCATTGTGCCTAAGCCATACATGTTGCAATTCATATAACATATATTTAAAAAAAAAAATGAAAAAAAGAGATGAATTATGTGTCAGTATTTTTGCTATTTATAGAAGAAGATGGGTTCTTGTTATGATATCTTTAGCTAAATTATATTTTTTATGTTTACAGAGCGTGTAAAGGACAGTAAGGGTGAACCATCACTGTTGAAACTGAAAGATTGGCCACCAGGTGATGATTTCAGTGAATTGTTACCTTCACGCTTTGAAGATTTGATGAGAGTTTTACCCCTGCCCGAGTACACACACAGGAATGGTCGTCTCAATTTGGCGTCCCGTTTACCAGACTTCCTTGTCAAACCCGACCTGGGACCAAAGATGTACAATGCTTACGGTATGTCAAATTAAGATTTCAGTTAGACTGTTTATCGTGTCTTGTTTTCAGTTTTTTTTTGTTGATACTAATTACTATAATTTGCAATATTTCTGACAGATATTTGCTTGAATTGGCAATAATTGTGACTGTACCATACATGTATATAGGCTGAAAGTTTGTATTATCTGTCACATTTACTGACAAAAACAGTGCAATGTCAGGCAAATTCCAAATATTATTTAAATGATACTAAAGGTTTTGCTAAATTGATTCTAGTATGCTAAATAATTGTAATGAACAACTAGCAGTAAACATGTATGGTGTAAATAACTGATGCCAATTATTTTCTTGAATTGCAGGTTCAGCTAACAATAACACAGAAGGTACGACCAATCTTCACCTGGATGTATCAGATGCTGTGAACTGTATGATGTATGTGGGTATTCCAGGAGATGGACCAGGCGGCAGGGTTGTTCATGAAGCTGGTGAGTTTAAATTAGCTTTATTTAAGTATTTAACTCTTGCAAATCTTAACATTATTTACAGCCCATTAACATACATGTTTATTAATTTATGTCATAAACTTGGCTGTATGTACACCCTTTGACGTCTTGTGTAACCATGAAATAAACATTTTTATAAATAAAGCAAACTTTTTTATAAACCAGGTCCTCAATTATATGTGGAGAGAGGTGGGTTCATTACAATGATTCTGTGTTTGTATCATCAAGATAAGCCCTTGTTGGGGGACCTGCTAGTAACTCAGCTTGTTCCAATGTTGTTTTTTTATAGAAATAATCAGTCTGGTTTAATACTTACATATGACTTTCTGTTCAATAGTTAACTTGTATACCATTCCCAATAATGTAGATAATAACAGAAGACAGCTCTCCCTGTTCGCTATACCTATGCGGACTCCCTACTAGTCCATAATATTGTATAATTAATGAAAAAGAATCTGTTTAGTTACTGTCCAATTTAATAAAAGATCAGCAAATTGATATTTTTATAACTTACCACAATCATTATTTGTGTACTGGTTATCTTCATTAGCACATCAACAGTTTAATGGTTCGCTGAGATTTTAATTAACAATTTATTGTTACAATAGTAAGTGTTAAATTAACACTGTAAGTGCCTGGGGTTGTAGACAATTTAAAAACAAGTCATGTTTCTTCACATGTGGATGGCTAGAATGTGTGAACATGGCTCTAACATTATCTCAGTATTTATGCACAAAATCTAAAGAACAAATGGTTCTTTGTTTTAGTTGGTGTGACCTTAATTTATTGAGCTAACGCTTCAGAAAATAGAGAAAATAGATAATATGAGAAAAATAATAGCTATGTTTGATTCAGTAATGAACAATATAGACTTCTGTTTGTTCATCTACAGTATTTAATAGTTAATTAGAATCTTAACTTATTAACATATATTCTAGCACATGTCTTAACTATTGCAAATAAGCTGGAAATACAAAATGGCGTCCGGCAGTGAAGCCTTTGCTATTAAGATGATGTAGTAGGAATGATCCAGGATATTGCATTTATCAAACAAATAGTGTAATTTGTATTTGTACCGAGGGTCTAACAAGGTACAAATAGAAATTAAGATTTTCATTAATGCGAAAGCGTGGCCTACATATTTTATATACTATTTTTGGTAATAAGAGCGGAGACATACAATTAGCTCCTCACCAAGCACATCTGTTGCCAGAAATATTGTTTAAAATGGTTCAGCTCTTCGAAGGATGAAAGGCACCCAATTTCAATGTTATTCATTTTAAGTAACATTCTAGAATAGCAGATGTATTTAGTAAATAAACTTATTGGGTACAACATGAAAACATTCATTACATCAAAGAAAACTGGGTAAAGGAAATTTGTGGTTAGCTTTTCGACTATAAAGATCTAGGTCACATAAAAAATATGACCTTTGAGTTAGGGGTGCGTCTTATACATGGGCGAATATGGTAGTGTATATCTAACGTTCTAGATGCATCACATTTGAAGCTCTTCAAAGAAACCATTTTAGGCAGATCACACATAATGTCAAAACCTTTGAATGCAGCTTGATTGGTGGGTTTATTGGATGAATTAATAATTACTCCTCAGTTCTGTCACAAGATTAGATAACTGTCTGTTATGGCACTTGCATAATTACCCTGACCAGGGTAAAAGTATGATATAATAAACATTTATGTCCTGTTCTGATTTCTTTACATGAAAGTATAATTTTGCTATATTAGGATGAAATAGGGAATAGTACTTCAGCTTTATCATGGAAACTTTCTTCTCCCTTTCAGCTGCCTTGAAGTGTATAGACGGTGCAGGCTGTGATGAGATTACTAAGCGTAGGGTCAGAGAAGTGAACGAGGTACCAGGTGCTTTATGGCATATATTTGATGCTAGGGATGCTGACAAAATGAGGGATTTCCTTAACAAGGTAAGAACAACAGTAATTATGTTTAAATGAAAATAGTGGTAATGCATAGTGATTAGAGCACCTGCTTCAACGGCAGTAGAGAGTGTGATTGATCCTTGGCCCTCAGACTTAAGATTGAACCCAAAAATACTCTTGACTTAGAAGGATAGTGAGTCAGTTGACTTTTTTGTGACTCAGAAATGAATAACTTCAACTGCATGGACAAGCTTTGTTCAAAATCCAAGTCCAAGACCGAATTACTTAAGTGTTGATTGTGAAAGAAATTTTTGGGATTAGCAGTTTCCGGTCTTATGCGTTTAATGATAAACTGGTATTAAGCCAAATGCAGACGTTTAGAGGTCTGTTTGAGCTGCAGTTTGTTGTACTATCTGGACAGTTGGTGAAATGCTTCTTTCCTTTCTTCATGTTTTACTAACCTCTCCTTAATCTGACAATCCAAATACCACATAACGGGGATTTTTATTTTTGACAAGTGTAGGCATGAAGCTACTCCTACGGAATGCTATCCAACTAGTTACATCATGTATCTCTGCCAGCTAATAATAGTATCTTATTAATCGTAGTCCCAGGCTCATTAAGCAAGCCACTGTGTTAATTTCATTTTTCTTAGACCACCCATGCACACATTAATTGAATATGGTTATGTTATGAATTTAAACAGGACTTGGTCCTCATTTTAAATAAGAAACAGAGTCAAGTGTCACGAAAGTGGACTCAATAAATTGTAGTATTTAATCGATGACTGTCTGGTGTTGTAGGTTGGTAAGGAGAGAGGTGATGAGATAGAGCCCCATCATGACCCCATACACGACCAGAGTTGGTATCTAGATGAGGAACTCCGGAACAGGCTATATAAAGAGTATGGTGTGGAGGGTTATACTATTATACAGTGTATGGGAGACGCAGTATTTATTCCAGCTGGGGCACCTCATCAGGTAATTATTGAAGACATTATTTATAGAAAAAGTTCAATTGAAATGTTTTTATTCAGAATTGTTTGTCTTTACTTTGTTAATCAGTTACAGTAATCTTTTTTTGTGGCCTTTAGTATACCATGGTAGTGGGGTGCTAAAGGTATACACCCGTTTAAGCAAGTCCAATGTTATACTAGTATTATACACACCTATTTATTTTGTAATGGACTTTAATATGGATTTTGAATATTATAAATGTCTTTAGCGGTTTCTGTCCCTAGCCACTGCTTTTAAATGAGCCAGACTGGTTAGCTGCACCTATGAGCTGGTTCACTATCTGTGTCAATAACTTTTGAAGTATTGTATACATACCTCAAGACAATTTTTCTGACTTCTGTTTGTTATTTTTGCAGGTGAGAAACCTTCACAGTTGTATCAAAGTTGCTGAAGATTTTGTTTCACCTGAGCATCTCAATCATTGTTTCCGTTTAACTCAAGAGTTCCGTCACCTCTCTGATACACACTCCAATCACGAGGATAAATTACAGGTATGTTGTCTAACTGGTTTTCATCAGCTTTTGATTATGTCTTCAGGGTCCTGATTAGTGTCAAATAGCTGGTTAGTTTGTACTTTGTTCTCCCTTGTAATTATATGGTTTAGTTGTTCAGCTTCTGCAAAGGAATCGATCAACTGGACAATCATACCTGACATCTAAGGTGTATCCAGTGAACTGCCATAAGTCTTTTTGACTGGTATCATTAATTCTTTCCATTTATTCCTTTTATTGACATAATCAGCAACACACTGAACTTTGTTGATTATTTTATTCCTTTATGTGTTGTCATAAACTTACACAATTGATTGGAGACATGTACTTTTCAGCCCTGGGCTAAGCCTAGTCTGAATTTATATCTAACTTTCTGAAATTCTTATGAGTGTCTTGTGTAGAGGCTGAATAATTGTTTTCTATGGTTTGATCTGTAGTGTAACATACATATAAAGCTTCAGCAACAAACCAATTTAATGTTTAGTGTTATTGGTTTAACAAAATTTGATTTATGTTTATAAGATTAAATTTAATGACATTTGACAAAACGTGTAATGAAAAAATGTGCCTTATATTTGTCAAATACTACAAATCTAATATTTGTTTAATTTTCAGGTTAAGAACATCATATACCATGCTGTGAAGGATGCCTTGGCTATCCTGAGCTATTATGACTCGGAAGATGAGGACAATTGAATACCGAGATGTGATAGGTCAAAATGCTCTGGGAGATGCCCTTGCTTGCCAATCAGTATTTAGAAGGATCCAGGAGTTTTCATTGTTGGACCACAGTTTGTGAGCAAATCCAAGGACAACTTGTGTATATGCGAGCTAGTCTAAACCTACTGATTGGCTGCATGTATTGGACTTTAAATGGGGGAAACACAATGTGTCCATCACGGATCACATAACAGTTCTGAGTCGACTGAAAAGTATAGTGTACTATCCTGCAATAGACACACACACACAGAATGTTTCCACAGGAAAGAAGGGACGAACGTGGAACATGAATATGTGTATTTACCTACAAAAAACAAACACAAAAATGAGTTTTCAACCCGGCTTGACATAATAAACTGAACAACTGTTCAACAGGATGGACAAAATATAAAATTATAAAGGAAGATGTCCGTGCACAATCTAGACTTGCAGTCAGCAAATGTTAAATATCTGATAGAAAAAGGAAGATTTGTTTTTGTGTCAGATATTGGGAAAGCCATTGAATCAGCTGTATATAAACAACAATCATTAATATCACTGATCTTTCAAATCAAACATTTTCCATTTATTCCTTCCATTGACATAATCAACAACACACTGAACTTTGGTGATTATTTTATTCCTTTATTTGTCATAAACTTACACAAGACTGTTGAATTATGTGAACTGAGAAGAAATTCTGTTAGCTGCAGTGCTGTTACAAGTCAGTGCTCATCGGGAATCAGCTGGTGGTGGATAGTGTTTATATGACCGTAGAAAATCACTTTGAACTTCTCGTCCAGAATATAAATAAGCTAAGCAGGACATCATTGTTGTGGATGTAGTTTTCAAGTCATGTGATAACTTGTAGTGTTAGTGACAAAACTTAATGTGAACACTGCCGATAATTGGTATGAAAAGATTTCTGTTGGTGAATCTGTTTTCAATTCTTATCCTTGATAGTTTGTTGTGTAGGACATGAGAATAAATAGATTGCTCTGTAGCTCTGAGAATATTTGACTTTGATTCACTATGTAGATTGTGTAATTTTAGCGGGTGATATGAAAATAGATTTACCTTTACGAAGGATTTTATGAAATAGTGAATCTGTGCACAACCTAGATTCTACAAAGTTAGCACAGTATACAAATGTTAATAGCTGTATATGTAAAAGATTAAATAAAGATATATAAATTTATATATAACTCTATCTATATAAATATATGTAAAGTTACAGCCATATGTGATCTGCCAGATGCCGTGAGAGGATAAGTTGGCAACAGTGAATGATGTGTAGTTCTCAATTTTGTTTTTCTGTGGCAAGATATGAAACTGGCAACCCTTACATCTTTTTTTTTTTTTTTTTTTATTATACATAGAAAAATAGTTAAATGGGGCCAGCGATTCTGTTATTTATCCCCATAGTTTATTATCCATTAACATTCTATGTGGTTTAGTTTATGTTAAGACACGATCACTTAAGTTGTAAAAATATTTATGATAGAAACCAGGTGAGGTTTGTCTATTGATCATCGATTGTGAAGGGGTTACAGTGGCCTTTATTTGCTAAGGGAGACAAAGTGCTTTGGTGCTTCATTCAGCACAGTTTGCTGCTTTTTCTTTTTCTTGTTTTACATTGTTCATAATATGGCAATTTACTGTTTATAAATTATCATTTTTTGTTTGTTCAGAATTGCTTCGTTTTTCCCCACAACATTGTTTCGTTCCTATCCTCCATCCTAAAGTACAGACTTCACTATGATTAGATATTATTTCAGTGTTATAAAACTTTGAGAAATACTGTCTGTTATTTATATGATATATCAGCAGCACATTTCACATTCACTATATTAAATCACATTCACACACCAAACCCTCATGTAAATACATTGTAGGAATATTTTTGTACCAGACATTGTGTCCAGTCCGTATATATATATATATATATATGTAATATTATTTGATTGGGCAAACCAATGTTTACGCAGACATACGTCTAGAACTTATAGATTTGTCTTATCAATCTTAATAAAAAAATTATTTGCCTTATTGGAGGAATTTATAACTAATGTGTTGTCGTTTCTTTAGTGTAATATTATACGGATAACTGTACTCCATCGTTTGGTTTCAGAGAAGGATTTTATCTCATAAGGTATGCTACTTTCATGCATAGTATACTTTACACTATGTCCCAGGTGAAACTTATGATATATATTTTTCCCTTTGTGCTGGCATGTGGCTGTACACTGGTGCTCTATTATCTAAGATAATTTTTCTGTGTAGTCCTGTTTTGAGTCTTGTACTGTAGCGTCTTTGTATGTTGTCAGTGCCACTGAGAGCGGTTTCCTTCACCCATTGGCTGACACACTGTTATGAGTGAAATAACTTAAGCGCCGCTTAACATCAAAATCAATCCCTTTTGCTCAAAGCAAAACCTTGCTTTCTATTTTAAGAAAGAGAAACTGCAATTAATAACTAAAAAAAATTGCATTTTTCACTAAGTTTAGTCAGCCATAAAGGACTCTTTCAAAATTTTTAATTGTTTGAGCGATAGATTAGAAAAAAAATGGATATAGAATTCTATTTTTAAGTATCACATCCTCTTTGATTGATGAACCATGTAAACACTTCCCACTTGAGAGAATGTGATGAATCAGTAAGGAGGAATTTGCTTTGTCTGGACTGGTCCACCAGGAGTTTATTTAGCCTGGGTTTGTTGGGATGGGCATTAGTCTCCTCACTCTCCTGGTTAGGATTACTGATGGTGATATGGGTAACTGTGACAACAAGGCTTGACAGATAACAGATGTGACCCAAGGTGACAGCTCTTGTCCTTTACCATATGCTGTACATTACAAACCTCCTGGGAGAATCATTGATTTTATGATTTCCCCAATTATTCATTAATAGGTCAATCTGAAGTTAATATGATGCAATTTAAAAGGAGTTTTCACAACTAAATTTGGTATAATTGGTTCGTCAACTGAAATATGCATTTCAACAGTTACAAGCGTAAGTTAGGACTAAGTTTTGAGTTTGTTAATAAGGGTTAATTTTTGTTAAGCTTCAGGGGTCGTTTTTAAGAATTCTAAATTCTTAAGGGGGTGTCGAACCTATTCCTGGGACAGTGAAGGGGGCTCTGTAGTCCAACGCTCAACCACGGAGCCACTGCCCTAATCCATATATAACTATAGGGCCTAAGTGGACCTGAAATTAAAAAATAAAAACAAACGCTCTCAAACAGCATATGGCCTACAAAGCTTTCCAGCTATAATTTATTGAACATTATTATTTAAAAATACGTCTTCAAGCACTAAAAGAAAGTTAAAAAGAAACAACTACTAAGTAACAGACAAACTGTGAAAATGAAACAACTTGACCAGAATATAAATTGGCCATACTTAAGAAACAAAAATGATCTTGTTGTCAAGATAATGAAGAGTGCAAAGGGTGTTAAAAATCTTTCCTTTTTCAAATTTCGAACAATACTTTTCAATGACATAGTAAAAAAAACAAAA
The DNA here is from genome assembly GCA_032466195.1 of Katharina tunicata. NCBI lineage: Eukaryota > Metazoa > Mollusca > Polyplacophora > Chitonida > Mopaliidae > Katharina > Katharina tunicata. Next base: position 105,089 of record JAVFBZ010151298.1, read on the forward strand.
GTATGTCTGATACAGTTTAAAAATACATAATAAAAATGGAGTTCCGAAGGGCCAAAGGGAGAGAATTCTGAACAAAATTTTGAAAACCAGTGGTCAAAGGGAGAGAATAAGTAGAAAAAAAACCCAGTAGTTACGAAGGCAGACAAGTTGGCAAACGAACCTAACTATGGTCAAAGGGAGACAATTCTGACAGACCTTGGCAAGATTGTAGAACACTGGTGAAATTACATTAACAGATTTTAGTCACGGAAGTCGATTGACATTTCTCATTGGTTTATGTCTCAGATAAAATTAAATGCAGAGTTATGTGCCTTCATTAGTCCACTACGTAATCCATTTTTAATTATAATTAGACCTGAAATTAATAAAAAATTAAAACAAACGCTCTCAAACAGCATGGGGCATACAAAGCTTTCCAGCTGTAATTTATTTAACATGATTATTTAAAAATGTCTTAAAGCACTAAAAGAAAGTTAAAAAGAAAACAACTACTGAGTAACAGTCAAACTGTGAAAATGAAACAACTTGACCAGAATATAAATTGGTCATACTTAAGAAACAAAAATAACCTTGTTATCAAAAAAATGAAAAGAGCAAAGGGTGTTTACAACACTGTATTAAAATCTTTCCTTTTCAAATTTCGAACAATACTTTTCAATGACATAGTAAAAAACAAAAGTATGTCTTATGAAGTTTAAAAGTAAATAATATAAATGGATTACATGCTTCTAAAGCAGAAACATACTAAATCCATTAATATTTGAACTATTTTGTTCTTCAATAAAAAAAAAAAAGAGGGAGAAAAAAAGAAGGAAATGATTGCCCCAGGTACAGAATCAGGTTGAAGCAGTACCTGGTAACAATGCTCCTGGTACTCCAGGTTATGCAACATAGCATGTCAGCTTTCACGTCATTCAAAGCAAATGACCACAAAATGTTCAAGGAGAAAAAGAAAGTAACATATCACCTACTTACAAAAAACAAATCTCAACTACCACTAACATTTTTTAGAAATGTTTAGGCTGTTATCAGCAAATTTATTAACTTTTGTGAATTATGTTATCTCATAAAATCATTGTTTCTGGCATCTCTACAATCTTGGGACTTCCACATGATCAGAATAAACCCACTTTCGAATTGGGTCAGGTTGTACCAAAAATGGTAAGAAAAGTTTTTGATTGACAATACATTGGAAAATTGACATGGGGCTCCAGGGTAAACAGATCGACAATCTTTGCCAAAAATAGGGCCAAGATTCTTCTCTGTATACGCTAGTTTGTGGTTTACATGTATTTCAGAAAATATATAGTTAAATTGACGCACGTTTTCCTTTAGAATTGTTCACAAGGAGTTTGCAGCAGACAGTTAACACATTCATAAACATCCCCATCACAGCGTAGTAACATTTTCCTTATGGCATCTTGATTATAATTAGGCAAGACTGTTAACACAATATCCAGCTTCTCTTTCAGAATGTTATCGCGATGCTGGTCATTACTGTCACGTGTATCTTCGGGCTTATGTGTAATGTCTTGTGATGCCCTGATAACATTGGGATCTGATTGTGTATCACTTATCCAATTATCGCTAGTACCAATTAGGCTATTAGTTTCGACAGGATACATTTGTGCATCTTTTTTAAGAGTGTTGTTGTTGTTGTTGTTTAATTGTGTAACACTAATCCAGTTGTCAGCCTTGGTGACCGGAGAATCAGCACCATCATGATAGATTGTTGTATCATATTCAGGGACCTCGATGTCATTATGATTTAATTGTGTATCATTTAGGCAACTTTCAGTATTGCCAACTGGGGAATCTGTATGATACGCTTGAGTATTGTTCATATCAGTCTCATTAGAACCGTGATATATTTGATTATCAGACATTTGAGTTTCAGAATCATTGTCATGTTTTACGACGGGAAAGTCTGTATGACTGATATTATCACTGCGGGTATCTTTAATGGGAGAGTCACTGCAAAAGATTTCGGTTTTATTGTTACTAGCATTTCCCTCAAAGCCAATATATAAGTTTTTGTCACAGGGGAAATCACCAGCACACACATCCAGAGTTTGTGGTTCTTGTTCCAGAGACCAGAATTGTGACAGTGGTCCTTCAGAGTTTAAACAAAAATCCCAGTCTAAGTCCATAGGCAGTTCAGGGTCATCACATGCATGGTCCTCCATCTTGATCAGCTCCGGAGGCATGTCATGATGAGATATTTCTGATTCAATAAATGGAACATCTTGCGTCAAGTCAGGTAGATCATCATCATCATTATCTAAACAAGGGTTATGTCCCTTTGTTAACTGAGGGAAAGTGGTTACAAGTGACTGACTTTTATCTGACTTTGACACAACCATCTTGTTAAACACCTTGTCACCTTTTCTTGAAGTTTTTTTCTGCCCATGTTGAAGTTTTGTCTTGGGAACATTTTTCATAAGGTAAACTCTGCCTGTGATGTGTTTCTTTGTGGGAGATGAACTCTTGTCAGGGAGCCGGTGCAAAATGGCAAGCCTTTTGCAAACATTTCTCTTATTTTTGTTAACATCCTTGAAAGGTGGACTTTTTCTCTCTACTTTTCTGGTATTTTCATAATCTAATAAAATAACGCTATCATCTGAATCGGATTGTATGGACTGCATATCGCTTAGACGAATATTTGATTGTTTTGTGTTGGATGGATGATTGTCGACTGACTGATCAAGACTGGTTGAATGACTGCCGGCTGAACACATGCTGGTGGAATGAGTATCAGTTGTACATGTATACAATTGATTTTGATGAATGGCTTTTTGTTCAGCACCAGTTGAGTGCAAAGAGTTTGTTGGAATATCTGCCCAATTTCTCTCTGGTAGATTCACAATCATTTTCATTTTTGCGAAATATGCATTCCTTAATTCATGAAATTCACCACGGAAAATCCTGCCAGTAAAATAAAAATACAGACATATTTTAATGTTCTTTAATATAATTTAATTTCAATTACCCGGTAACAGTAAACATGATTAATTTTGAGTGAGGTGACTACCCCAAAGAAAGAAGAAAAATTATTTTTGCTTTACTGTCACACCATCATCAGGGGTAATAATCCTAGACTCCTGATGATGGTTTGACAATAAACTGAAATATTAAGTCAAAATAAATTTAGAAATAAACTCAAATACTGAGTCAAACATATTTGTTCTTTATTTTTTGTCACCTTACTCTTTTATGTTGAGACAGTCATCAGTAATTCTAAGTTAAATTGTATATTTCAGATATCCATGTTAAATTGTAAAATATTTGAAATATTTATGTTGACATAAAAAAAGTCCCTAGGAATAAACTTCACTTCTCTCTCACCTTAGTTAAGGTACATAAAGATCTTTATATTAATTCAGTACAAACAAGAAATATTACAACATGGGCACATTGCATTCATATAGCTGTTTGATAATGATAAGTTTATAAATATATCGCATATGTATTAATACCCTGTATATGGATGAAACAAAATGTTATATGTAACAAAATAGTATTATTGTTAATCTACAACTCACCTAAGACCTATCTCGGCTGACATAGCTGTTAACAAATGTGCAGTCTCTTTCACTGAACCAGTCTGATGAATGTTTATTTCTGTGTTAACATTTCCATCCTGAAGGTACATTTAATACTAAGTGCTCTTAACATGTAAAACATACTTAGCATATTTTGTTTGTTTAAATGGTATAATTTCATGATAATACATAATTATATTAACTTTAATCACGCAGTTACAAATGTTAACATCGTAAATCTAAACAATAACAAATAATTACAGCAGACATAATGATCAATGGTGCACAACATATGATGCCTGCCAATGCACGATCATTGAAAAGCACACAACAAAAGAAGACAGAAGACATGAAGATAGAAAAGGCCTACAACAAATAATGACGACAGAAATGAAGATCGAAAAGGCCTACAACAAATAATGACGACAGAAATGATGATCGAAAAGGCCTACCGGTACAACAAATAATGATGACAGAAATGAAGATCGAAAAGGCCTACAACAAATAATGACAACAGAAATGAAGATCGAAAAGGTCTACAACAAATAATGACGACAGAAATGATGATCGAAAAGGCCTACCGGTACAACAAATAATGACGACATAAATGAAGATCGAAAAGGCCTATAACAAATAATGACGACAGAAATGAAGATCGAAAAGGCATACAACAAATAATGACGACAGAAATGAAGATCAAAAAGGCCTACAACAAATAATGACGACAGAAATATAGATCGAAAAGGCCTACAACAAATAATGACAACAGAAATGAAGATCAAAAAGGCCTATAACAAATAATGACAACAGAAATGAAGATCAAAAAGGCCTACTACAAATAATGATTCAATGACAGCAGATATGCAGATTGAAAAGGTAATACAACAAATACTGATCGCAGACATGATGATCGAAACGCATACTTCACACAATTCCTACTTTTACCATTATACTAGTGACCGACATGTTCTGCCTTCATGGTACCCTTAATTTGATCCCCTTAACACTAAATCCTCAACAAGTTCGACCCCTTAACCACTTAACAAACAAAAGAAGTGTAGAAACACAATCAGACTTGAAGCTAACAAAAAATGCAAGTTTTAAGTTAAAATTCACATTTATACATTCTGTAAATTTCTTAAAACTTGTGCCCATTAGGTCAAATTTTTTGAGGATTTAGGGTAGTTACAGTAATAAAAACCCTTGGGCTGATTTTATGGGGGCTTTTTCAACATTAGACCAAAGGTTTGCATCTTGTTATTCCTCACATTTAAATCACTCAATGCAATTTCTTAAATGTCTTTGTTTAATTCATATTTAAACAATGTTCCTTTCTTCAGCAGTATGATGTTACCAGAGCACAAAAAAAAGTTTTAAGATAAAAATAATCTTTCTAACAAGATGTTTCATGTAAATTCATGTTAATAAATGTTATAAGATATTAAATGACCTGTTTCATAAAACTGTTGAGATTTGACCCCTTCCTTTGTCCCTGTACCACATAATGAACTGCAGTTGGAATTCCTAAACTGGTAAACCTTTGCAGCCACTCCAAGCAATACTCATCTGAATGGGCATTCAACTTTTTGTTCAAACCCTTGTCAAAATCACCTGAAAAAATGATAGAAGCAATCTAATTAATAGATATCAGAATTAATTTGATTTGTACCAATCTACAGGAATGGTCTATAATTGTCTACAAATGGCTTAAAGGTAAAGCTTATATCATTCCATAAGATGGAAATAAAACATAATCCAAACTGTTATCCACTTATAAAGTTAAAACATAATAGTCTTTTTCTCTCTTTGTTTCTTAATTGACCAGCAATATCTATTACGTAAGTTACAATAATAGCTTTGTGGTATAATAAATAAATGATGTTAGAGTGACATTCAGTATAAGTGAGCCAATATCAACAATACTGCTAATTTCCAAAGATTAAGCAAGATTCCACATGTAAACAGCTGTAGTAATATTTTTTCTTAGCTTTTAAAATGAACAATTATCTACCTGTTGGTTTAATTAGAACATGCCGGTAACTGACTTTTAGTTAAACTAGAACACACCTGATATGAATAGTTTAACTAAACCGTACCTGTTTTGTAAAGTTTAACTACAACAGGTAGAGGGATATCTTTTTTGCGAGATCTCCACACCCACTGATAATCGCCAAACTCTAACCAAGCTGTCCTGTATCTCATACCAGCCTCCTCCAGTTTATCACACATCTAACAATAAATATTATTACATGGCATGATGATAATATCATATGCTGTCATCATTCATTGGCTGAAATATATGAAGTGGTTAATCTGTTACCCATAGCATACATGTAAACTCGGGGACCAATCAGTGACGGCTATTCCGTGTTCTTCTTTGAATTGTCAAAGAGGTTGTCTGCTTTGATCTCAGTTTGTCAAAGAACAGTGATTTGTTACTAATATATCAAATGAAAAGGTATGCTATGTTAATGATTGGAATATGTAAAAACAGTTTAGTCCATTAAATGCGCTGAATACTAGCTGCTACAGGCCCACAGAAGTACATATAGGCCTCAGTCTGTATCAACTACTGTGGGTCTGTATTTAACTCTGTATAAACCTCATCAAATTGTTTCATGCATACTGAAACATTGGAAAAAAAAAACAGGCATAAAAAACACTCCAAACAAGTAATAAATACAATCAACTGCTGTATCAGTATAAAACTCACAAGATTAATGAGGTCTAGCTTCTTACAATGTACCAGCAAAACCAGTCTGAAAATATAGATGTAATACAAAATAGCCCATGTCATAGTGTCTTAAAGGGGAAGTAAACAAAAAACAGTCATAATCAAATTACGGACCCTACTAAGTTGTAAACAAAACTGCTATTAATTTTTTATAGGATTTCTAGTTTTCTGCAGAAAGCCACTGAAAGGAAGAGAATGCTTATCATTAACCCATACCAGAAGTCTATTGGTTAACAGACTTCTGCCCATACAACAAGTGAAAATAGCGGTATAATTAATGTTTCTTTCAATCAGTGCACCATAAAATTAACTTCTACAACATCTAGTCGAAAGTGTAAGAACAACAATTTATGAAGCCTGGTACGTTTAACTTGGCGGAAACAGCAATACATGTAAATTTCGCTGGATAACTTAAGCACTGCCATAATTATGAGAAAGAGTGTGATGTTTATAAATTTGAACCTGTAAATTTATACACTGTACAACCTCTACTTACGCATCAGCATGACCAGTGTCATTACTTCTCAGAAAATCAGCTTTCTGTCTGTTAATATTCATTTCAGTCTTCTCTAAATAAAATTATAAAAAAATTACAAAATTACATTATAAAGATAAAATAAACTAATTCAAAATCCTCCCCCATCCCTGAAAAGTGAAATGCAAAGAAAACACAAATGATCAACATGGCTGAAATATGCTAAGTTAAATAAATGCTCCAGGTTTTTGATGTAAAAATTCTAGTCCTTCACCATCTAGGAAATCGTGCGAGTCAAGATTCTAGTAAAACAAAATCTCAGAGACTCTTTGCTTTTGTGTGTGTGTGTGGTTTTTTTTAGAGCTATTCCGTACATTTCCAGTGATTTCCATTTTTGGAAATACAATTCTAACAAACAGAATTAGAATTGGAAATCACTAAATTGGCGGACAAGTTAAAAATGATAGATAGTCTGTGTCTCCGTAAAGATCCGATCATGATTTAAAAAAAACCCAGATGATTTTCCCATAATTCAGGAGAGGAAATTAATGCTACGGAGAAGTATCGACATTTACAATTAAAAATAAATCTAACCCAAGGAAATGCAGACAATTTTACAAGCCGGCTGTGCATATCTTGGCGTTTCCCTATTTCTTGTAACATGGGTGATCGGAAGCAATGCTGTTCACACTTCTGAGTAGGTAATTTCAGCCTTCTAGTAATAGCATGGAGGTACAGCTCTTCTAGCAATTGAGGCTGACCCAGTTTATGTGTCTGCTGTGCTATGTTGAAAGGCCTTCAAGTGAGACTGACTGTCTTTGGTGATCAATGTTCGATTCTGTCAGCTTATGCTATCAACACAGTTATGAGCTAGTCAGTTTCACCAGAAGGCGGAAGTGGGATTGGTAATTGCATATTTTCTTTTACATGAATTATTACAAAAATGAATATATGCTGCGCAGTTAAGGTATTAACAAAATTTAAGACTTTGAATTATTTTATATTAGCGTTTCAGGTTATTTAACAATTCCGCCAATTCAACATTAATTTGCATTAAAGAATATGACAAAATATGAGGCATCTAAAAAAATGGGAAAATTTGTTTATCAACTAATGTACCATAAACACTAGTACAGGGATTGGGAAGGTCAGTTGACACAGGCCCCATGTTGAAGGGTTTCAATGGGCCATAGTACACCTGGCTGAGGTGCTCTCACATATGGAAAAATTGCATTATATAGTATAGCTTCCCCAGCATTCATTATAATTAGTAGTAGTAAGGCGGTATCAAGAATGTTTGTTATTATTATTATTTTTTATGTTTTTTGGCTCATATTTATTTCATTTTAATTTCTTTAAAATTTCTTTAGTTTTATAATTCTATCTTCATGTTTATTATATAGTGATGTAATTATGTACCCTCCTCTGTTCTGCTAGCGTTATGTGCCAATTGCTGAAAACAATCCATGTATTTACTTTTACTTACCGTTTGCTTTTTGTAAACTATGTGTGTTGTTGCTTTTTTATATATATCTATTGTGATACTCAGTATTGTGTTTATGGAAAAGATCGAAGAGGAAAAAAACAATAAAAAAAAATTAAAAAGTTAACATTAATGAAACTTTGTATATGAATTTCTGGATGTATGGGCAATGTAGGTGTTGTGAGATACCTGACCTATATCGAGACGTAAGCATGACTGTTTCAAGTTTTAGAAGC